>JAULBS010078120.1:0-15000 GCA_032355785.1 Symmetromphalus regularis
AGTGCGAGGAGTGGGGGGGGGGAGACAGTCATGTTAAAATTAAACAGAAATACAGATAAACAGCAAGTGGTCTTTTATATGCACCATCCCACAGACAGGACCGCACATACCACTGATCACTAGTTGGAACGCAAAACACTCCAAACACTAAATGGGTCCGCTAAGAAGGATCGATCCGACGGCCGACAACTTCACAGGCGGCTCTCTGATATTAACGTTTTAAGTAGGCCTATGTAACCTTCCTGCAATGGCTGGAAACGGTATATCAGAGCCTCAAGATTTCAACGTTGTCTTAGTGCCTCGCGCCATCGGCCCTCGTCCTTTCCAAATATTTATCTGACACCCTACCCCGCAAAATATCCTTAGTTACGGCCCTGGTCACAGCACTCATCGTCCAGCTGTTGCTTTGGATTTTTTTTTTTTTTTATTGCAGTGGATAATTCGTAACAATCTAGAACACAGCCTCTGTGAAATCTGAATCAGATGTTAGACTCGGAGATGAATCTAACGCTTTTTCAGAATAGTTACATAGTTTCTAACCTGTGTTTACGTCAAGAGTAATTAATCGATAATAAAAACACCAAGCTGCCCGAGGTTGTTTCTTTAAAATTTAATTAAAGACGCGTTATTGCTAAGCCCAAGTTAAATTAATTTTGAGCAAATAAAAAAAATAATGAAAAACAATTTAATAATAATATTATTTGACATAACATTATTTTTTCAAAGTCCATTATATCCAATTTTGTTCAAAACGATATTGTGAAAAGGGTACAGCATGTATGTAATTATGAAAGACGTCAAAACGGTGACAACATCAAGTGTTCCCGAAAGTTTAGAACATCCTGTTGTATAGCTGTTAAGTGATCCTTGATAGTTCACTGGTAGAAGTCGGCCTCTCAAGCTGGCTGATGACAGTGGTTCAATGCCCGTTGGAGGCTGGTTCACACTTGGTTACTTGTCAAAATAACCAAATGTTTGACATCTAGTAGCCGGTGATTAATAAATCAATGTGCTTTTGTGGTGTCGTTAAACAAAACAAACCAAAAAAATGTATACTGTCAAATTCTTGCTTTCAAAATGCTGATGAATTCTTAAGGTATTATATAAAACATTATTTTATTAATTGAAGAGCCAAATTGCAAAATAACCTCTGAAAGATTGTTTTAAAAGCTTTCAGTATTTTTCAATGTTAAACGCACAGTCCCACGGACACTTGACCTAATTAATTTCCAAACAAATAATTAATTTCAAATATAAACATTTGATTTGTCCATAGAAATACTTCATTCAACTACTTACAGAACCACCGTATATCGCTTATTATCAATATTTGTAAAATAATAATGAATTATGCTCCCGGACAAATAAATAGGAAAAAAATTACGTTTTTTATTCCATTGAAGGTGTGACGTATATATTTCAAGTTACGTGACGGGTATTCGCCCGTTAGCCGTTATTTTAATACTTCTGAATATTTTTGAGGATGCAAAAAATACGAGGACTTCCGATCTTGAAATCTGACATTTTTAAATGTTAAAAAAATCGATCGACTTGACATGAAATTCCCTATACCATCGATCAGCTAAAATGTCTTGCGTGATATGAAAACGAGATTTTGTATAACAAATGCATAGTGTCATTCGTAATCAATATTTAGACCAGAAAGCTCCTTACATTCCGTGGGACCATGACGAAACAAATTGTGTGTAAGAATGACAATGGGATATATTACTACACAGCCACCCCATTAAAAAAGTAAAGTAAAGTTTGTTTTATTTAACGACGCCTCTAGAGCACATTGATTTTTTTAATCTTATCATCGGCTATGGTCATTCTGACATGTGTCTTTAGAGAAAACCCGCTGCCGCCACGTAGCCTACTCCTTCCGATAAGCAGCAAGGGATCTTTTATATGCACCGTCCCACAGAAAGAACAGCACATACCACGGCCTTTGATAGACCAGTTGTGGACCACTGGTTGGAAAGGAAAATAGCCTAAACTGCAAATGGGTCCACTGAGAAGGATCGATCCGACGACCGATCGGTCCAAAGCAGACACGCTACCGTTTGAGCTAGATCCCGCTCCGCCACCCCATTAAATGCCAATCGCATTTGTCTATCCCAATAGCCCAGTACTTCCGAAACCCTGCTTTAACTCGACCAACTAAATACTTAATGCTTAGTCACTCTAGGCTGTAGGATTTCGGCTTTTACCTTTTATGTTCCTTGCTTAACATTCTAATTACGGATCGATGAGATAAGGCATGTTTAAAGATGGATAACAATGTTACTATGGTTTCCAATCTAATGGGATGTCAATACTAATAACTGCGTTCATAAACCTATCGGGTATAAAGGAAATTTTAACAAACCGTGACGTCATGTACTCAGGAACGACTATTAAAACACTATTTAGTCATCAAGTCTCTCGACTGAATATTGAATATTGGTTTAAAAGCATACTCTCACGGAATTTAAGTGTCTTTGTACTCTAAATATTAATTACGAATGAAAGTTACATGCATTTGTTATACTACATCTCGCTTTTATATCACGCAAGACGTTTTACCTGAACCATACTATAGGGAATTCCATGTCAAGTTTATGGTTTATGATTTATTTGTCCGTTAGCATAATCTTTTTTTTTTTTAAATATTGATAATAAGCGAGATGCGATGGTTATGTAAGTAGTTGAATGAAGTATTTTTATGGAAAAATCAAATGTTCGTATTTAAAATTAATTCTTTGTTTGGAAATTAATTAGGACAAGAGTCCGTGGGATTATGCGTTTAACGACCTCTCAAGTACAAAAATAAACATCGGCTATTGGGGGTCGACTATGTTTTGATGAATCAAGTCTTGAAATCCGAGCTTCCGAAGAAATGTTACTTATGCAGAAATAATAGAAGAAAGTGATACAGCCAGGCCTGGAACTCTTCAAAAAGTGGTATGGCCATACCGGCCGTACCGTCTGCGCCGCCCCTGGTATCTCTGTTCCACTGATTCAAAATGCATATAGGCAAAACAGTGATAACCTCCTCTAATGAACAACTGTTAAAACTCAAAACAGTCGTAGTCTTTTGAAATCTGAGCTACAAATGGTTATATTTAAACCGTATTTCTGATTCAAAATACATATATGTAAAACAGTGAAAACCTTCATTCTTGGAACAGTCAGACTTTGAAAATTGCAGGAGATTCCAAAAGTGTAGCATATGAAATATTTAAATAATATTAAATGACTTCCCATTTGTCATATATAATTAAGTACCTTTTAGTGCTGAACACGGGCTATTAACGAAGCACGGTTCTGCATAAGTGACAGGGACATAGCGTTATCTGGACTTGGGGAGGGCTCGAATATAAACCAAGTGGACCCTTTTTTTATTTTGCTTTTGCACCACCAGAAACTCCATTTGTATAAAAGTGGAAATAGTTCTGAAAGCGGACCATTTGCATCAGCGAGGGGGTGGGGGGGTTTCGGGGGGTTCATCTGAACACATCGAACCCATCCAGCCTACGCCCCTGAGTGAATATAGTTAAATTAAAATAAGAAAGACAGTGCTTACGATTAAAAATACCTGATATCATCAGATCAGAAAGGCAGGGGACAATATTTCGAAATTTGAGGTAACCGGAAGTCGATTCACGTGTTTTTTTTACCTAGGTAACCCATAGTTCGGTTACGTGAATTATATTTGCGTAATATGTGGGTTATCTATCCGTTACCTCAAAGTTACATTGAAATTATGTTTTAAATACATATTTATTTTAATTTTTTCGTTTAGCGCTGTTCAAGCTACTTTCACTTTATCTACAGTGATATTCCAAAAGTGTGAGTATTTTTCTGCGAAGTGGGTATTTTAAAACTTTTTAAGACCTGTTTACGTTAAAAATCGTTTTCATCATTTGTAAAAGTATAGGCATTCCATTATTATGTCAGTATAATTATATTCCTAAAGATAAAATAGCAGCAGATAATTTAGCGGTATCCATTTCATTAAAACTTTTGGCTCGAATCTATACTCTGTATTTTTAGTTTAGACCGGTCGCAAGTTACAACTATTGCAATATAACGTTGTCTACTGGTTCACTGCTCATCAAGTATCTAACAATCTGAAACATTTGTCGGAATACGTGTATGTCTGAGTGAATAAACTTCCTGTAATCGGGAAGTTTGCAAGTTTTTATTTCTGAACGCCTGCAGGTCATGACGTAACCGATTTGCGGTTCGCGTATTTAATTTTGCGTAATAATACGCGAACAGAACGGCGGTTCGCGTGAAATATTGTGCCCTGGAAAGGCCAAATAAAATATTAATAAGCTATAACGTCTGATATGCAATTATCAATATTTAATAGAAAGTAAAATTTGTTTTATGTAATGCCTCTATAGCACAATGATTTTTATCTCATCATCGGCAATTGGATGTCAGTGATATGGTTATTCTGACATATTTATTTACAGGAAACCTGCTATCGCCACATAGGCTACTCTTTCCGTAAGCAGCAAGGTGTATTTTATATACACCGTCCCATAGACAGGACAGAATATATCACAGTTTTTAATGAATCAGTTGTGAACCACTAATTGGGACGGAAATTGGCCCAAACTGCAAATGGGTCCACTGAGAAGCATCGATCCGAAGACCGAACGGTTCACAGCCAGACACGCTACCGTTTGAGCTACATTCAGCTCCCTATTAACACGCTCTAATACCTGATATAAAGTACCAGCATTTAATAGAATACATGCAGCTTTGTGGTGTTTGATTCGTAACTATGGAGACCTCGGATAACACTTAAATGATTAAATGAATTTGTGTAACAGATTAATCAGAATTTAATAACATTCTATAAAAACTCGAGACACAACAACAAAGTCATGTTGCCAGTAGGTAAATAATAATTATAATTATATTGAATTAAATTATGTATGCATTATGTGAGTTGAGTCAAAACAACATCATTACTGAACAATCATTATTAAAATCATATACGTACACAAGGCAGTCCATGTTTGTTAATTAGATTCTACTCCAGACAAGCCTTTATATAGCGAGGGTTCCAATATAATTATGTTATACAGCATCAGTATGTTGATGGTTTTGTCAGAATCGGACACATCTATACAAGCTAAATCTGGTCACATTACCTGATTGCAACTACACAGTAGAACTAATATTAGAGCACATACTGAACATCTGTACAAGCTAAATCTGGTCACATTACCTCAATACAACTACATAGTAGAACTAACATAGAGAACATGCTGAACACCTGTACAAGCTAAATCTGGTCACACCATCTCAATACAAAAACATAGTAGAACTAACATAGAGAACATACTGCACATCTATACAAACTAAACCTGGTCACATCATCTCAATACAACTACATAGTAGAACTAACATAGAGAACATACTGCACATCTGTACAAGCTAAATCTGGTCACATCATCTCAATACAAAAACATAGTAGAACTAACATAGAGAACATGCTGCACATCTGTACAAGCTAAATTTGGTCACATCACTTCAATGTAATTGCATAGTAGAACTAACATTAGAGCACATCTGTACAAGCTAAATCTGGTCACATCACTTCATTACAACTACATAGTAGAACTAACATTAGAGCACATACAAGCTACATCTAGTCACATCACTTCAATGTAACTTCATAGTAGAACTAACATTAGAGCACATACAAGCTAAATCTGGTCATGTCACTTCAATGTAACTGTATAGTAGAACTAACATTAAAGCACATACAAGCTACATCTGGTCACATCACTTCAATGTAGCTGTATAGTAGAACTAACATAAGAGCACATACAAGCTACATCTGGTTACATCACTTCAATGTAACTGTATAGTAGAACTAACATTAGAACACATACAAGCTACATCTGGTCACATCACTTCAATGTAACTGCATAGTAGAACTATTATTATATTGCAAACATGACTATCATCTAACCCAAGAAAATAAGAAGAAACCATGGAGGCGAAGGAGACCATCTGTTGTAAACTGCAGATTTCTTGAAGGCAGTGATACTCCTAATATAGAATACAGAACAAGAAAAGTAACAACAATAACAAGACGACCAAGATGAAAAGATGAAAAACAAGAAGACAAAGAAGATGAAAAGAAGAAGCCAATATTTGTGAAATGACAGTATGATATATAAAGTAACTATCTGATACCTCATCATCAATATGTTCCTCAAAATGAGGCACCATAGTTACTTTGTATGATTTTGTAACCATTTGGACAGTGGCCTCTCAACTTTTGAGCTTCATCCCACCTGTATAGTTGAACAGTATACATGTTTTGATTGTCGTGAATCTTGTCTATCTGTATTAACGTATATGCTTCAATCTATATATACTGAACAGCAAAAGAAACGCAAATTAGACGAAATATTCATAAAGCAATAAAACTCAAGCTGCGCACGCTTTACACTTCTCTGCAAATGTTTCCAGTAAGTAAAACAACCAACGTCAAAATATGGTTAACTTTTATTAAATCAAACATTGCAAATTAAATTTGCGTTTCTTTTGCTATTCAGTATATAAACGATATACATATTGATATTTTCCACCAATAATATTTGGTATGTCATCTGCTAATTAAAATAATCAATAAAATCCTAATTTAGTAATTACTCTAAAAGTAATCACAACGCATTATCTACCGGCAGTTTGAAAGAAGTGCAACTAATGAGTAAACTTCCAATGTATCAAAGTGCAGGTTTTTATAGACCTCTCATCTGTTAGGTATACTGAACTCATTATCCTCTATGCACGCGTGTTCGATTTGGGCGACGCTACAGGCGACATGTTTTTAGTTGCATCCTGCTGCAGTATCAACAAAATGTACTGAAGCTATAGGCATTCTTGCTGTTCTGAGTGAGTCTCTGTGGTCCAGTGGCTGAAGACAGTGATTCAAAACCCACTGGAGGCTTTGATGGACCCCTTATCATTCTGGCTGTGCTGAGTGAGCCTCTCTGCTTCAGTGGTATGAAATCGGACTCTCAAGCTGAAGACAGTGGTTCAAAACCCATTGGAAGTTGGCTGACACTTGACTACATTTAGAAAATTACCAATGTTTAACATCCAATAGCCATTGATTAATAAATCAATGTGCTCTAGTGATGTAAATAAACAAACCAAAAGCTAAAAAAATCTTACTGTTCTGAGGTGGTTTAATTATCTCTTCTTTTTTTTTTCTTTCTTTTTTTTTCGATGGTGAAACTTGTTCATTATTATTTGTTTTATCTGTCTTAATAAGGTTTGTTGTTTAACTTTTAAAGTTGACCCTAGGTTCAAAACTAACGTCATGACAATGCGAAACAAATAACAGGATGTTAAAGTCTAAACTTTTGTCTGAATCTGGAATTTAGATTATAAATGTTTTACAAGCACATCCATGGTACTGGTCGGCCTGGTGGATCTGAACTCCTCGGAGTGTCTGATTAAAACTGTATCTCTGCACAAGGCAGAGTTGAAGATATGTTTATACAAAATCGTGCTGACCTGATCTCATGAATCACTGACAGAGCAGTGGTGACGCCAAGTGTATGATGAATGTGTACGTATGTTGCCTTGCTGCTGCTACCTGTCAGAAGCTGAGACTGTAACCATTTGATGTGAAGTTTGAGAAACAATTGACAAATATTTTAGAACGATTGTATGATTAACGACCCTCCAGCACAAGAAAAAATACATCGCCTGATAAGGAGGACTAGAACAAAGGAAAACTACTACCTTTAAAAATCCTATTTCTATTCATATAAGCTTTCTTTTAAATTAATATTCAAGGCACCATGGTCTTTACTAAAAACAGCCATCAAGTAATATCTTGAAACCGTTGTTTTATTGATCGGTTTGAATGAATATTTATCTCCGAACTTAGAAAATTGTCCCATTTTAATGTTTTACTATCAATATATTAATCTGTAGCATCACTTGACATTCGAAAAATGGTATAATTAAGTGTTATATTAGGAAACTGTCATTTTATTTTTTCTATACCAATAAAACTTAATAAGTAATTTTCATTAAACATATATATGTTCTATTGATGTTCACTAGTGTCCAAATATAATTTTTAATACGATAACAATGCTGTCGGTTAGAGTCCTTGTCAGTGTTTCGTTGGTAGGTCAAAGTTCGTGGTGCGTGCTGTTTGGGCTGGGATGTGAATTTTAAGAGACGTGCTGCTCTTAACTGTAAAATATAGAAACTTTCTCATGCTGTAAGACTGTTAACTTATATATAACTAGTTATATATCTTACCTCTTTACTTTTTGTTGTAAATATTTTAATATTTTGTCATGTTGACTATGTTTGGGTTATTTTCCGTTCCAACCAGTGGCCGACAACTGGTTCATCAAAGGCCGTGGTATGTACTGTCCTGTCTGTGACATGGTGCATATAATATATCCCTTGCTGCTTATCGGATAGAGTAGCCTATGTGACAGCAGCAGGTTTCCTCTAAAGAAATATGTCAGAATGGGTATATGACTGACGTTCAATAGCCGATGATGAGATACATATCAATGGCTCTAGAGGCGTCGTTAAATAAAATAAACTTTACGATTGCTTTTGTAGACCATGTGTCACGATTATCATATAATATTTGAAACATAATGTCTGCTAATTGCAATGGCGAAAATCCGTTCCTGAAAGTGGGGGAGCGGAACACACCCTTGTCCCGCTGCCTAACTCCACCCCCATCCCCCATCCCCCACCATTATGGATCGCTTGTATACTTCGGTATATTTGCGCTAAGACGACATGTTTTAAAGTGTTACATCGATACATAAAGAGAAATACTGGTGAAGATAATTTTTTAGGCATTTTAATTTCACTGAAAAATTTTGGGATAACTATATAGGCGTCCCTTCCTGTCGATAAAGTGGGAGACGTATCCCTCCGTCCCCACTCCCGAGATTTACGCCCATTGCTGATTGCATTAAACAGTAAGCTGGGGATTCGTTGAATATTTAGTTTGGGAATTTAGATCATGTATCATAACTACCATATGTATGAGGCCAAAAAAAAAAATTCGTGGACTCATTAAAAACCACCTGTCGGGCGGACTATTTTCCAATTCATCCGCGCTGTTTACACAGTAGCGATTTAATAATATTCCTGACGCCTTCCTTTACTGAGTGAATATTTCCAATTCTATAAACTCGATACAAATTTGGTAAGCAAGGCCTGGGCAGTATTAAACAGTCCGTTTATACAGCATGATAATACGGTCATGTTTTGTGAAAACGCCCCCTGATTTCAGCTGCGTCTGGTTAGTTTTAAGGTGTGTGTACGCGACAGAAACGCCATGCTGTGAGAAATTTTGTATTATGGCTGCTCAGTGGTAAATATCTGTTTGTCCTTCACGTGAGAATAATACTGTGGTTTTTTAAGATGCTAAGCGAAAAAAGTAAAGTAAAGCTGTTTTATTTAACGACGCCTCTATAGCACATTCGTTTTTATCGTATCATCGGCTATTGGGCGTCAATCGTATGGTCATTCTAATTTATTTATTTTAGAGGAATTCGGCTGCCGCAACATAGGCTACTCCTTCCGATAAACAGCAAGGGGTCTTTTATATGCAACCTCCCACAGACAGGACAGCACTTACCGCGACCTTTGATGAACTAGTTATGGACCACTGGTTGGAAAGGGAAATAGTCCACACTGCAAATGGGTCCACCTAGAAGGATCGATCCGACAACCAACAGCTTCACAGATGGACACGCTACATTTTGACTTACATCCTGCTCACATAACGCCATGCTTCGCGAAGATTTGAGTTATTACTGGTCAGTGGTAAATATCTATTTGTGTTCCACGTGAGAATATTTCAACCAGTGGGCCACAACTGGTTCATCAAAGGTCGTGGAATGTGCTGTCCTGTCTGAGGGACCGTGCATATAAAAGACTCCTTGCTGCTTATCGGAAAGAGTAGCCTAAGTGGCGGCAGCGAGTTTCCTCTAAAGACATATGTCAGAATGACCATATGTATGACGTCCAATAGTCGATGATGAGATAAAAATCAATGTGCTCTAGAGACGTCATTAAATAAAACCAAACTTTACTTTACTTTTACACGGTCGCTACGTAGCAGTTTCACTGGTTCCAAACGTCCTCATTGGGTTTAACATGAAACACAAAACACTTTCTAGCTAGCAATTTTGTCCTGAACGCAGCAAAGACTAAGGAAGAGGACGTGTATGTTGAAATGTGTGATCACACATGCGCAGTCGTCGTCTATGCAAGGGACATGGTGTAAAAGCTATTCTACTTCTCATCATGAATGGCAACATCGTTCTATGAAAACAATTTTTTGTCAGTACTATGACTGTTTATTATAATAATTGACAGAACTTTGAAAAAATATTGAGGATGACAGCACATACCACGGACTTTGCTGAACAACAGGTTGGAACGGAAAATAGCCGTAACTGCAAATGGGTCCACTGAGAAGGATCGATACGACGACCGACCGGTTCACAGGCAGATACCGTTTGACTGCATCCCACTCCTTGTTATTTATTTATTTATTTAACGACCCCCTCAACCCCACCCTCAGCACAAAAGTAAACATTGGCTATTGGGTGTCACACTATGGTTATTTCAAACTTTTATCCAAACATTTATGCATTTTTTTTCATATTATCCCCATCATAACGTGCCAGAGGTTTGAAGTTTGAATTATTTTCTGTTTTTCAGTATGCCTACTTCAAAAAGATGACACAGGCCGCAGTTCTCATACAAAACCAGTTTCGCAGTTACTATGCTCAAAAACGTCTCAAGAAGTCTCGCGATCCTGCTGCCGGACTGCAGAGTCGACCCGGATCCGAACGATTGAAACGAGGTCGTAACCAGTCAGTCATAATTCAACAGAGATTCAGGTAGTTTGAGTTTGTTGATGGAATATATTCCATGGTACTTCAGCAGGGGTGGAAAAATACCTTTTCCCGAATCCTGTGTACTAATATTTCACGGTTCGGCAACAGATATAGTTAAGGGTTAATCTATTTTTTTCATCATTTTCACAAGTGTTCAAAACCTTCTTTGGGGCGGAAGGAGTTAAAGGGATACGTACACTTTTCAAAATAATAAAAAATGACAATAATACTATTTTGAAATCATCATTTTCTTTTTCCTTTTCAGTTTGTACGATTTTTGGGGGGAGGGAAGGGGTCCGGAGAAAGAGTACGTTTTATAACCTCGTGAAAAGGATGAAAAAAAATGGATGACCCCTAATGTAACTTGTCTAAATACATATATATATATTTTTTTAGTATTTATTTAACGCTAGGAAAAATGCTGTGGATCACCTGTATTTATTTTTTTTATATTTATTTTAACTGGTAAGTGAATAACGTCTATTCAACAAAATAACAAAAAATTGATAGTGTTTTAATTAGTACTGATATGCAACCATCAGTAGTGTTAGAGTTGTCGCCCTTATGAAGAGTTATTTTTGCCAGGCTCAGACGTTTGCAAAGTATTGTATAGTTCAGGGCAAGTAAGTTTCTTGTTTTTTACTTGCCCGAGGGCGAGTACATTTATAAAATTATTTTCTACCCTGCTCAGACATACCATTGTTTTAAACATTTTCTTTTATTCTGTAGATAGTAAAAAAATAAGGTATAATATGGTATTGAAAAATTTAAACATAAATAATTTTTATGATTGCTCAGAATTATCTTTTACAGTTGCCATCATTTCAGAAAAGGAATGTCACAGTTTTAAAACATTTTTAAAAATATGTTATCGTTCATTATCCAGGGCTGTAAAATTTGCAATAATTATTTTCATATCTTTCAGGAGTCATTATAAACGTAAGACAGAAAAGGAGTGCCGCGCCATAGCAACAGATGCAGCAGACAGGTATGCTAACATGAGTTACCGGCAGAACCAAATTATATGAACCCATGTGTGTATGTGTGTGCATGAGAGAGAGTGAGAGAGAGAGAATTCTGGTAGTATTTTGAGGAAAAATTAGACTTAAGAGGGAAAGAACGTTCAGAATTTTAAAAACTGCATATACCGTATTCAACTGTTTAAGCGCACAGTGCGGTAAAAAAAAATATTCCTATATTTGTCATTCGTTTAAATGCACGTCATTCACTGGACAAAAAATGGATACCGATACTCTTCCTTTCCTGTTGAAAGTTGCAAAATTAACGGGATTTCAAAGGTGAGTTCAGCTTTCTATGTTTACATTTTTTAAATCTTGTGATCCTGAGATGGGTTGTCGTTGCTTGGCAGCCACGAGACAAGGGCGTGTGCACTTAATAGGACATGTGCGCTAAAAAGGTCGAAAACAGTAATTTTTATTTTACAGCTTGTCAAATAAAATTTTAAATATATAATTTGTATGTTAAATGTACATGGGTGTGAGTAGCCATTGATTAGCTTATCGTGGCCTATATAAAAGTGACTTTGTCTTAATTCATGCTACCAGAGATTTGTGGAAGTTGGTGCAGGTCACCAGGGTAGGTAACGATCTCATACCACACTTGCATGTTCCTGTGTCGCATCTCAGTTTTATTCACTTCTTCATTATTTAAATATATTTTTGTTTCTCACAGTTTTACCTTTTTTTTAATAACTTAGCCAGACCTCAGACCTCTTTGCACCTTTCTCCCCTGAAAGTGAACGTATCCGAATTTCCCAACAGCTGATTGGCTGAAATTTTCGATACTTCTTTAGGTCGTGTGATATCCACTTCCTTTTTCACTCCACTGTTCCCAAGTCCTTTCGAAGTTGCTCAGGTCGAAAGAAGGCAGTGCATATCCCGTGACCGGAGGAGTGGACATAGCTCAAACTGTAGCATGTCCACCTGTGAAGCAATCGGTCGTCGGATCGATCCTTCTCAGTGGACTCAATTGCAGTTTGGGCTATTTTCCGTTCCAACCAGTGATCCACAACTGGTTCATCATTTGGATTAGTCCATTTTCAAGGGAGAAAGGTGCAAATAGGTCATAGGTCAGACTAGGCATAATAAAAGAGAAAAACAGTTTTCTCCATTTTTATATTTATATAATTTATTATATGTTATATACGTTTATTAGACCACAGCACGTATTTTCCTTTCTTAGTTTTTGTGGTATTTCGTATTACGTGTCGACCTTTTTGAAAGTTGTCACTCTCGTTTTAGTACTCATTCTTTTTGTCCCCAACTGATTTAATAGGATGGAGAATTCGGTGTCTGCCCATTCTTATTATTGTTGACTATACCTTTGTAAAATCTCTGGGTTTCTGTTGTTTTTCTGGGTTAAAAATATATCTGACTAGAAAAAATAACCTCAGAAGGTAACACTGACTCACAGTATTTAGTTTTTTCTGTAGTGATATTATAATAATTTCAATTCCCAGGTATTACACATTGTGGTCATTTTGTGATTATTTGAAAAAAAATTTAAGATCTGCCACGGTTTTTAATACTTTGGAAGGAAAAAAAAGTTTTCTACATTTTCTTATGCAGTTAACCAGATATTACAAATCATACTTACAAAGAAATCATAAGCAATTAAAAAATTTTTTTGTATAAATTTGCTTACAAATGGTTCTGTACAGCAAAATATTACGCAAATAACAGGAATATGCTATTATCAGGAATGCATATAAGTGGACTTGACTAGTTCTGTGCAGCAGAATATTATGCAAATAGCAGGAATATGCTATTATCAGGAATGCAATTAAGTGGACTTGACTGTTGTTCTGTGCAGCAGAATATTATGCAAATAATATGAATATACTATTATCAGGAATGCAATTAAGTTTACTTGACTTGTTCCGTGCAGCAGAAAATTATGCAAATAACATGTATATGCTATTACCAGGAATGCGAATAAGTTTAATTGACTTGTTCCATGCAGCAGAATATTATGAAAATAACAGAAATTTGCTATTATCAGGAATGCAATTAGGTTTACTTGACTTGTTCTGTGCAGCAGAATATTATGCAAATAATATGAATATGCTATTATCAAGAATGCTATTAAGTTTACTTGTTCCGTGCAGCAGAATATTATGCAAATAGCAGGAATATGCTATTATCAGGAATGCAATTAAGTGGACTTGACTAGTTCTGTGCAGCAGAATATTATGAAAATAACAGTAATATGCTATTATCAGGAATGCAATTAAGTGCACTTGACTGTAGTTCTCTGCAGCAGAATATTATGCAAATAATATGAATATGCTATTATCAAGAATGCTATTAAGTTTACTTGTTCCGTACAGCAGAATATTATTCAAATAATAGTAATATGCTATTACCAGGAATTGACTTGACTGAAAAACGTAAATTGAAACATGAGAGTTGGGTATGGTTGGGATTCCTTTCTCTCCCTTCCCCAAGTATATATTTTATGCATGTTTGTTGTTCTATGTTCTGACCTAATGGTAAAAGATGAGTTGGACAAATTGTTCATCCTTAGCATGCCTTCCTAGGGTAAATGTTTTTTATTTTATTACATACTTGTTTAATTCTACTATAAGCATTTTTAAGCAATTTTTCTTTTATTCTTTAAAAGTAAAGTAACATTTGTTTCATTTAATGACGCCGCCAAAGCACATTGATTTTTATTTATCGTCGGTTATTGGACATCATACATATGGTCATTCTGACATGTATTTAGAGGAATCCTGTTGTTGCCACATAGGCTACTCTTTCCAATAAGCAGCAAGGTTTCTTTGATATGCTCTGTCCAACAGACAGGACAGCACATACCACAGCCTTTGATGAACCAGTTGTGGACCACTGGTTGGAACGGAAAATAGCCCAAAGTGCAAATGGGTCCATTGAGAAGGATCGATCACAGGCAGACATGCTACCGTTTGAGCTACATCCCACTCCTCTAACGACTACCTTTCAGAATTACCAAATGTTTGAATAATAAATCAATGTGCTTTTGAAGTACTGACCAAAAAAAATATATAATAAATTTTTTTTTTTAAATCAACTATTTC
>JAULBS010078131.1:0-19753 GCA_032355785.1 Symmetromphalus regularis
GCCGTAGAAGCAATCTGCACACTGTGCAATTATCAAAAATATCTTGCACCGTATATTTGAGCCCATATGGGTAATAATGATATTTACCGTTTCATTTAACTTACTATCAAAGGTTGCAGTTAGTAGATATTGATACAAGTGATATTTAATGTATGTCTAATGTATGTAACTTGTTAATTTATAACTGTTCCTAAACTGCATTTTCTTGTATATATATTAAATGAGCCTCAGTGGTCCAGTGGTAGGTCATTGGACTTTCCAGCTGAAGACAGTGGTTCAATAGCCGATGATTAATAAATCAATGTGTTATAGTGGTCACTGACTTTTCCTCATCTGTTAGTATAATTTCTCAGTCATTGCTTTTTATTTTGACAAATTTGACGTGTTTTTCCAAATATTTGGGTCCATAATAATGTGATAACATTTAAAATACCTCGTGGAAATTAATAAATTTATAGTACATGTATTTCAATAATACTGCTAATTAGAATTTTATAGGGGTATATATTCACTTAGTTTGTTGTGAAAATAATTAACTGTTATGTTTTAGGCAACCAAAGTCAAACCAGAAAAAAATCAGTTTGGAAAAAGAAAACTGCCAGAACAGCCAATACCAGCTGCAAAATCTTCAGGTTTGTTTTACATCAAAATAAATAAAAGTCTTATGTTTATAATATTGTTATATTTAAATTTACTTGCATCTAACTAAAATATGGTAGAAAGGTTTTTCACATTCTAGTGTTTCTAAAGAAGTATGGGATGCCAACACAATGATCCAGTTAGCAACACCTTTGTATATTGCTTTCCTGCTTCCTAAATACGGCCAAACTTTTTTCTTTAAAGAATAAAATGAAACAAATCAACGAACGTGATCTAATATGTGCAATTTATGAATGGAAGTTAAAATAGTTCCATTGGTTATGACCTCTCAAAATCGGTACCTCACATTGTGAGATCAAAAAATATCCCATGGCTATATCCTCCACCGCGGTGTAATAAAATGAAAATTAAAATACAATTTGTTAATGACTTATTACAGATTTGACTTGCAAACAATCACAAATAAGTTCGATTTTCAGCCAACAATTTTCTAATTTATTTTTGAATTTAAATAAGCTTTTGTGTGCATATTGTTTCTGTCCTACAAATATCATTGGGTCTAACATTAGCAGTAGATGTATTTAAATAAAAACAGACAGAATGGGATTTTAGTTTTATTCCATTTCTGTCCTAATGCACGTCAATGGATTTGTAATATGAAAAAAAAAGTTTGGCCTAAATAACAAATGCTAATAATCAATACAGTATATTTGCTTCTCACAGTCTAAAATAGTTGCTATGAATATTACAGATTAGATTTTAACTGGATTAATAACCAATTTTGTTGGTATATTGTGCTTTTATTTGCACAATTCTTCCCCAAACCCTCCTATACTGTTGCTTCATTGCCATCTACATATTGTTGAACTTTAGGCTTTCTTTTCATGAGTTCTGTTTCGTCAGGGTCAAACTGATAACTCAGGTGATTATTAAATATAGTCTTTCCGACTGACAGATACAAATGACTTGACTGCAGATGTACCAGGGCTGGTTTAACTTTCACATCTGCTAGCTTGCATTTTGAGACCTTAACACACACCTGAAACCCAACTACGAGTACCGTAATTACTACGGGAGTGGAGGGATTTTAAGTTGAAAAGTGACTGCAGTATCACTTTAAAACAAATTTCTGTTTCTGTGGGAAACTAAGGTAAATTTGTAGATCTGTGTGTTTCAGGTGCAACTAAGAAACAAATAGACTTTTTTGAAAGAAAAGCTGGTGTTAAAACTGTTGAGGGTTTGTATTCACATGACTTGTACTATAGAACCACTATAGAACATGACTTGTTTTGCTTTGTTTCAAAATTGTGTTTTTAAACTTCTTTATCCAAGATAACATATTAAATATAACAAACACTTCTTTTTATCTTTCACTGACAATTTTTCAGATTCATGAATTTCCTATTTTTCCTTGTCATTTGGACCATTCTTGTCTAAATCTGTTTATACATTCAGTAACAAGTTGGTTTGCTAGTTTTGTGACCTTGATTATTGAACACTTGACCTTAGTTTTGCTTTTAATAATGTCTGTGAAGAAGAAACCTAATCGGCATAATGAAGAGGTAAAAATTGTAACCCAAATTTTGGTTTTCAAGTTAGTTGACAACTTGACATATATACATGTATGTATCTAATATATCCAACTGGTATTTTGCTTAGATTCAAACCTTTAAAAAATTGTTATACCTCTTCACAAATACCATTAAATGGACCTATTTCCATCTGTGTAAATCCTGCTACCACTGATACATTAACTTACCTCATGCACTACTGAGATATAAAATGGGGTCATTAGCCACCACAAAATTACAGATTTTCACCGTTATGAGTTGTCTATAGATTAACAGAAAAACAAACTCTGTAATGTTCACAACTTGATGGCATGCATTCTTTGAAAGGGCATTCAATTAAAAAGTTAGCATGATTATTGCTTGTGTGTTGTTTTAACACTTTGCTTAGCCTACTAATTTCATAACTGCAGATGTACAAATTTTTGTTTATTGGGTGATTACTTGTAATATAATTTTCTCTTAAATCTTTAACTTACCAAATCTTAAAGTATTATTTTTGTGTTTTGTTTTTACTAGCATCACTGTAAATATACATGATTTTATACTGTTTGGTGGAAGGCACCCAATTTGTTTTTTTTTAAAGTTGTCAGCTTGAAATGTAAGTACCTGTGATTATGGGTGGTGGAGGGAGTGGGACATGCATGCCCAGTCCTCCATGGTTATGTCAATGTTCACCAACAGTAGCTCAACTTTAAAGATTTCCCCAATTAACAATGAAAGTTCATAGTAACTCAGTCATTATTCATTTATCAGCTATCAATTTCTCAGTATCACTTCAGGGTGAGCTTTATGTTGGGCAAGACAAAACCTTAACTTGAATAGCCTGTCTGTGACCCAAATTTCATGCATATAATGTATTGTCGGAATGTCAAAAGTTTAATGTTTCTTAAACAAACATAAAGTTGGTTTTGATAAAAATTAAGTTGACAGGTTTTCCAGTATGTATATATGTAGCCAAACCAAAAGAGGTCTTCTGAAGAATTATGAAAGACCACCAGTTTGTAGACAGTATTTGAAACACTTCGGCTGATTTTGTTTACCAGCATGTACATTCAGATTCTTTTTCTCGATACTTGTTCATTGTTGTTATTGGTTGTATGACAGTCTGATGAAAATAACAGTGACAACATAGGTTTTTAAAGTGCAATATAAATAAGTTTTTTTATAAAAAAAACTTTTACTTTAGAGTTAACTAAACATCCACCTAAATAAAAACTGAAATGTTATTAAATATAGCTATTTAAACAAAGTTACTTGTTGTTATGGATGTAATACTAATTGCATGGTATCTGTATCTTATAGGTACCACAACCACTTCATCTTGTACAAGTCCAAAAAGAACAGCACTTAGAAGTGGATTAGGATTTGGACAAGACATTTCCAATAGTCCTCAAAAGAAAGTTGGTAAATTTGACAAGGAAAAAAAGACTGGAACAGCACAAAGGTGTCTTAGTTTAAACAAGTCACCGGAACTGAAACATTTGAAACGAGCTGTTCCAAAACAGGACAAAATAGCCGAGGAGGATGAACAGGAGTGCAATGTGCAATAGCCCATTTCCATTTTTACAGATTTTTGTATGTTATTGTGATGGTTTAGTGCTACTGCCATGTTTTATGATTTTTAACAAAACTTCACATTTTTTCTTTATTTATCAAACCATGATTGACCGACGAGTGACCTTAAAGATTCAAATCATTCCTGGACTAGCTTTGAATGCTTTTATATCATGATTCTTGAAGTCTGATTACCTAGAGTTAGCAATCAGGAAAAATATCCCTTGTTATTATAGAGTACCGGTAATTAAGATTTATCTTAAAATTATTGACAAAATTTTGTAATATCTGTATGGTATTACTTTCAAATTTTAATATTTTTATTGTAAAATTATTTTCCCAAGTAAAATGTGTGTTACTACTTGTCTAATTAAGATATAACCATTTAATAAAGGTTGGCTTTAGTAAATGGTGAGCACACATTAAAACAAATGACTAAGCCTGTGTATTTTTCTAGATACTTATAAAATCAAAGGCAGATTCAGTGTGTTGAAATTAATATGCAAGTTTGGAAATTAAGTGGATACGTTTGTGAATTATGTGGAGGATATTAAACTACTAGTTGTATTTGTTGAAATAATTTTCATTTGTCCTGAATTTTAGCAAGGGAAAAATTAAAATGATTTAATTAGGGATTTTGAAGTGGACTATCAACAAGGAAATAAGTCAAGCAACCCCCTGTACATTTGACAGTGACAGAAGACATGAGTACTGCAATGCAGATCCTGACAACATGAGATGAACGAATGAATGTGATCTGCAAGAATAATCCTCTTACAATAAGTACCACATAGAAAGTGATAGTGGTTTTTAAGATTTTAATCATGCTATCGATATACACTCACTGGTGCCGAGTCCATAAGATAATGCAAAATGAACTTTATTTTGTAAAAATTTCATTTATAATCCAAAGATGAAACATGTAGAACTAAACATCAGTAGCTTATTTGTAAATCTACCATGTGCCATTAGGATGGTCTCCACCCTTAGTGTCATCCCTCCAAGTTGACTGATCTCCTTAAAGGGCAGTTGAAGCTACTCTCAATGTTAAGCTGCATACACTTCTCTTGAAAATAGTGATGATCACATTTAGAGTTGTCAGTAATAATGTCTATTGGACTTCATTATCTCAAGGGTGCTTCACCATTTTCTTTGTGTGTGTGTATATATATATTATATATATGACATATATGGCATAGAGTTTAATATTCTGATTATCACCCCCAGACAAATTTGATCGAGATACAATCAATATTTGTTGTCATCCTTACTCTAGAACAACCTTATAAAATATATGGAGTTACATTTTAAATTCTAGTGAAGGAATTGGTCATTTTGAAAAAATATAGTGATGCAATTTTTATATACTTCACACTGAAAAAACAAAATCCCAAAAAATAACTGGTTACCGGTGGGGTTTTTTAAATACAAATTTAAGTGAGACATGAATGTATATTTATTTCCTCTGGTTTGGCGATTCTACTGGGGTACTAAATTGTTTTGTGTAATCATTCATTGTTGCAAAAAGACTAACCACTGAATCTGCCTTTGATAATCATAATGTTGCTTGTAAATAATGCCTCGTTGTATTTATTGTCTTGTGATATTGTTCAAAAGTGCTTACCATCCATCCTCTTTTTATTACATGACTTGCACACCACTCATTAAACAAACTGTTCATCTCAAGTATATATTAACACAAAATATCTTCCAATAATTTAACGGTGGTACTATAAGTCAAATTGATAAAAAATATGGGTAATTAAACATGACTATAAATAGTATAATGTGTTATCGATAGGGGAAAAAAATACATTTGTAAAATTATTTAATATTTAAAAAACATTTCTGTGCATGCACACACCTTAAACAGGTCAGATATTGTGATTTTGTTTTTCAGTTTGTCTGGGGGACAACCAAGTTAAAAAAATATTAAAATCATTACTAAAGTTTTTGTGGAATATTTGTATATTGTGAGAATATGGTACAAACTGAAGGTTTATCTATTTTTTATAACTTTATAGTTGAGTATATTTTATATGATAGTTGCAAACATAGACTAGAGATGTTTGTTGATGATGTTATTATTTTTGATGATAATGATTATATGAATGGTGAGGTTGTATTATGCCGACGAGAAACTCAATTTAGATAACGAACTTCCTGACGGTGCAGTAGATGTTTAGTTCAATAACACTGATAATGATCCAAGAGTTTACACATTAATTAATCATTGACTGCAACACAAATAAACCATTTTCTTGCCAGTGGTAACCGATCAACCAGCATTTTATTGATTTTACCAGAATATTTTTGACAAAATAGTATTTCCATTTAAAATAAATAACTATTGTAATGGTCATCTTCAAAGATTCGTCTTTTTTTTTTCTTTTTTTTTTGTGTGACCATTTTCATTAAGTAGACATTTTCAAGTTTAATCACATGGACAAGAAGTGCTAGAAAAGAAGTTCTAGAAAACCTATAGCACACATACCTACATGGTGATTCTTAGTTTTCTTTTGTTTCAGTAATCAGTTGTTGCTTAGGAGATAGAATATACTAGTATTGTTATGTCCATGTTTACATTTATGTTACACAATGTGCAAGGTATTACATCATAAGATGGGCAAGATATTACAGCACACGTTTGTAGGTAAATTGCTTTCAATTTTACATTACATTTTGTTATATAATTATAACAGTCACAATATTAAAAGAAATCAGTCACTTAATTATGAAAATTATAAAATGAAAGCAAGTTATTTATTGTTTATATTAATATTTGAAAACTAGTTTTGTGGGGAATAAACATTTTTTACATTTATTTTTCATTTTTAATGAGCATTTTGGACAGAATAATGTATGAATAATCATCCATATTTATCATTGTGTTCATTATACAGCAAAGGTGTATTACTGTTTTGCTACTAAACATTTATTTAAAAACTTGGTTTCGACAATACTATTTAACATATTGTATTAACAAAATATTTTCCATTTGTTATTGACAATTTACTTTTAAAATTAAACTAAAATTTAATCAGAAATTTTGTTTGTAATTTCATTTCAAATGTTTCTCCAAATGAGATTGTTTTTACAGATTATTTTGATCAAATGATAATTTCTTGTTTAAATAATTTGCTTCAAAAAACCCAGCAACAAATGCATCTTAAACATGTATCATGTTAATTATAGATATATCACAGTTGTGCAAATAAATCCATCTTTATCATTACAACAGTGTTTTGTTTATTTCTCACTGAAGTGAGGGATGTCTCACAATTATCAACATTTTTCAATTGACATGGTGTACACCTCAGACCCACCACCCCTTAATCTGGTAGTTAGAACTTGCATTCTGATGATTAATTAAAATTTTAAACTTGCTTTGACCCCTCCCCCACTTGCATAGGAAAATGTTTATAATAATGTAGTATATTTTGTGAAAAGATGCGGATGGCAAATTTTTTTATACAAGGAAGTCCACAACAGGCATATCAAAGGCTGTTGTGTGTGCTATTGTTTGTTGGAAAATGCAAATGTTTTTCTATTTGTGTGGTAGCACCTATGTTCTGGTGATTTGTTAACTGGAATGTTAGACAACTGAAAACAAAAAGACAAAAAAGTAAAGTCCTCAACCACAAATTGTATAATTAAAATATTGTTACTCATTGCTACAGTCATGTTGCAGCATTTATACAACACATCCGTTTTCTTACTCGTAAAATGGGCGGGTTTTTTATAAACTGATATCACTTGGACTCGTTTGTGAAAACTTCAATTGGCTAAATGAGCAAATCACAAACTGTAATAATTATTGTAAATAACCAGATGAAGTGGTTTACATGTTTTATATTGTGAGTTATAGTTAGAACAACATCTTCATAAAAGTCGTCAGATAGAACCTTTTTATTTGACCATTTCTCATTCCACCCAAAGGCCCACAACTGATTTATCAAAGGTTGTGGTATATGCTGCCTTGATTATGAAAGTTCATACAAGACCCATTGCTGCTATTTGAAAAGTGAGTTTCTTCAGTAAACTGTCACAAATGTATATTTGATATAGAGTACCTGCTGAATAATGTGCTGTGATGTTGTTAAACATTCTTTCCTTCATTTTCCATATCTGTACCAAACAAAAGTCTACTCTTTAAAAATCATCAGATAAGTTAAAATTTCATCAAATTCTAAACAAAAAATAAGTCTTATATACCAGATTTTATTTTCATCAAGAACAAATATGTTGTCAGCATTACACATTTCTCAAAGTTGAAGAATAAATTCCACTCACCAGACCAATACTTTTAATATATACCAGCTAATTGTAAAAATACCTGTTCTTATAGGTTTTCTTTCACACCTTCCTGATAACCAGTATCATTAGTTCTATTACTATTTCTTCATAATCATAAACACATTTTAGTATCAAAGATTCCTTAATATAAACAGTATCAGGGATTAACCTACAAATATAATTTGTATTGTGACATAAAAGTTTCTGAATTATTAATGAAAATTTCAAATTTTTAATGAAAACTACGCAACATTTTTAGAACTATGTTTGCGTAGATTGATCCCTGAATGATCACCAATACAAAAGGACAAAATTCCAGTAACTGCATTAAAAATTCAAGCTAGTGATTTTAACACCATACATGTTTTAGAGCTGAAAGTTTTGAGGAATTTCCAATCCAAGCCCACTACTGCTCATTTTATGTTCCTCATTAATCCAATTGAATAGTCAAAGAGTTTTGAGTTGTGAAACGTTCCTCGTTTATCAAGAAGGAAGAAAAATGTCTTTCCCTTCACTTTCATTGGCACGTAAGATGATGCACTTTCTCGACCCTGTAGACAGTTTATGTTTTCCAAAGCCACTTTCAACTCGCCACCTTTACCGAACCATGAATAGGTTTTTATAAAAGCTTCTTTTCCACCACGTAACAACCACAAACTACGGACAGACCGCTGTGGATATATAATGCTGACTGAAAGAAAACCATATCCTGAAAACAAAAAAACAAAACCATTATTTTTGAATAATACACAAAGATAAATTGTTATGTCGATTAATCACGTAACTTATATCCATGATATAAATCACGTTAAGTTTTATTACAAGACATAAATGCAATTATAGGCCTATCATTTGTGACTTGTAATGGGCTTAATTAATGCATTCCAAAATAAGTAATACAAATTATTTTCATAAAGGAAAGGATTCTTTGTTTAATTACACATTCTTTTATGCTTTATGATTAGCAGCAATGAGTTTTAGTGACCTTTCCACTGATAATTGTTGTTACGCCTATTGTGAACCAATGAAAAATAACCCAATGATTATGTGTGTACTGAAAGATCATGCATAATCGAAGCTAATTTTTATAATACAAACAAGCAAATATTTTAGCATTTGGCCAATCAACTATCAATTTATCTTTTCTTTTTTAATACTGACCAGTTATCAATAATTTTTCAAGAAATTACCCACAACAAATATTTTCCAGAGTGAACCATGGAAATTAATCCTTAAGATTTTTATCCCACTTCTGACACCAAAAACCGTATCTGCTGTTTAACACAAATTTTGGTTTTAGACTTTACAAAGACAGCCCTGGAGATAATCGTTGAAAGATTTTTTAATCCCACATTGGACACCAAAAACTTAATGTACTATTGAACTCAAATCTTGCTTTTAGACTAGTTTACATTTACCATTACATCATAATTCATAGGTGTATTTAATGTATGTTGCCATTCAACTTATGGTCTTGAAAATGGGCGTAAGTCCTGAGGGGAGGGACATTTGATTCACTGCATACAATTTACTTGATAATTTTGACACACACATACATGTATATAGCCAGTTTCTAGTATTTGAAAACTTTGTTATTTCATATAGGACATTTTCTGAAAGTAGGTACGTTGTTTGTTTTTTTTATCTCATACTGCATCCATTAGCAATTAATATACAGAATATTTGTTACCAGCAAACTAGAAAATCTTTGATCTATGGTAGGTATTATATTTGTCAGTTGTTTGTTATTAGAGGTGCATTTCCCTGCTACTGTTTGGTCTCTGACTCGTGAGTCTGAAAGTTTTTAGTATAGAGTGTTGTCTGGCATTAGACAGTAAATATCAGTAATAGCAAAGCTGACAAGTGCCAGAAACTTGAGCTAATATATATATAAAAATTACCAAGAAGAAAACACAGGAAAGCCAGGCCATTTTTATATTTTCCTTCAGCTAAACCTGTCAGCTTGTCTGCCCACCATGGCATCTTTGTACTTGCATCATCTATTCCAAGCCGCTGTTTCTCTGCAGCTTTAGGTTCATCTCTCATCTGGAAAACACTAACTCCAGCATAACTTAAGCACAAACACTGAATGACACCAAAGTACGAAAACAATGTATAAAATGTTTCAGTGGGGTGAGAGTAAACGAGGACATCTTCTTTGACATTTGCATCGACTTCGAATGCACGCTTCACTTTTGTTGTAGCCTGCCTTTTAAAAATGGCATTTACTGAATTAAAACTTCGGAGTTTTGATACCCATTGGGTGTGCACTGACAACTGTTCGGATGTGTGTCTTACGAATGCCAAACACCTAAACATGTTGGATTTTATGATTTTTTTTTTAATTCAATGTTGCGTGACATAAATGGCATACAATTTTATATATTATTGTCTTGGACTTCAAAAAGTAATTAGAATTTGTAAACTTTCAGACTCTTCTAATTATAAATGTCACGAACGAAATACTAGCTGTTCAAGTTTTGTCTTCGATGGTCTCACACCATAGTTCTGATGTCAATTTTTAACAACTCTTCCTTAAAAGGAACACTGATTCAGAGCAGATCACAGAATTCCTGATACAAAACCGCCCAAGATAATCAAACTGCTTTGAAAAGATTAAAACATTAGGTTTTTAAATGGTTAAAATATCCCGAAAATGGCACTGGTAAGGACTAAGGTGCCCGAAAATAAAATGATACCCTAAATCAAAGGGACACAAATCTTGTAGCTGACAAAGGATCACGTTCACACCATTTCTATAAATATAAATAGGTAAACTTTTCTAAAACATTTTTATAAGTACATTTGGACAAAATATGTGGGAACAATTTTTTAAAATTTATATTAGTTAATTTTTGGACGGTGAATGAATATTGTTTATATATTACGATTTTGTTTTTACACATATCAGGAATTAGCCGATAATGTCCGAAAAGTTCCGAAAAATAAATCGCCGGTTTTGGGTAAGTTGGAATAAAGTTTAAATTTAGTCAGTAAATTTTAAGTACTTTCAGTTTATATGGTATTAAATTATCTAGACTTTGTAACTCTTAAATTCTTATTTTAAAGTTATTTATAAACACGGCTAAAATCAACAACGAATTGCATGTATTTACGAATTTATTCGAAGCCTCCCGAAACAAAGTTATGTATTTTAGACTTCTTATTAAAAGAGTGACGGGAACAATAATTGTTGTAAAGTAGATTTTTCCTAAATTAAAATGAATACTCTTGCATATTTTTAAACTATATGTTTCTAATTGTTGTAAAAATTGTGAATATTTTATGTAATATTATTAACAATTTTATTACAAATAACAAAATATATATTAATAACTAAATTATGAAGCAATAATTACTCGCTTTGCATATTTGTTTACCTTAGAATCTTGTAGTATTTTTTTGGTATTTTTAGACAAAATAAATTGGAAATGGAAGATGAAGATCTTGATTTTGGTGCCCCTAAAGCAAGAGTTAGTATCTTTATTATTTTTTTGAAGGAACGTTTGTTATTGGCTTAATTAGCATAAAATTATGAATGTTTAAAACTGATGTGATGATAATGCTTAATGGTTGCTACATGATTACACTGCTGGCACTAAAATCTGCGCATATAAGCATTTGTGATATTTTAAAAGCAAAATCAGTCCATAAAGATATTTGTTTTACAGTCATATTGTTATGTAACAGTAAACACCTTATTAGTCGTAACATAAAAGTTCTTATTTTTTAAAACCCTTACAATGTCAATGAACACTTTATTGATGACACCCACCCCCCCCCCCCCCTCCTAGCCTGTTTGATGGCACATATGTCTGCGCAATACTCATGAACATATCTGTTTGACCTACTTCCGATGACACCAGCAGAAAAGGTCATATTATCACTGAAGAGGTCAATTAACATGACGTATCACATATATACTGAAGGGAAAAAAGAAATGCAGGGTAACATAATAAGCTCCTATTTTTTAAATGCATGGCATAAAATTACGAAAACTGGGCAGATGAGTGGCTTGGTCAATGTGCACTAAAATCAGTGTCTAAAGTTACTCAACCTTAAAAGGTATCATGTGACACAGAGAAAGTGATAAAAAGCAAATAACACGTGCAGAATAATGATAACAAGTTCGTCAAAACATTGTGTCATACCACTTTATACTCTTGAGGTATATATATCGCTTTCCACTATTTAAAGTTAATTTGAATCTCTTCTAATCATGCCACGGCTGACGGAAGTTCAGAGGGGTCAGGCTATTGCATTGCTAATGCAAGGTGAAAGACAACAATAAGTTGCTTTGAAATTTGGTGTGAATGTTTCCACCATAGAGCGTCTTGTCAGTCGTCTGAGAGATACTGGAAGGGTTGCTGACCATCCGCGCGTAACGATGCCATGCCAAGACAGAGCTATTCATCTTGCCCACCTGCATAATCACCATGTTACTGCCACTGAAACCGCTTTAACTACGGTAGGCAATCATAATCGCCACATTCACCCAAAAACTGTGAGAAACTGATTGCGCGAGTTTGGTCTGTGAGCTTGTTGACCTTACATCTAATCTAATAAAAAATTTAAACTTGTTGGTTAAATTTGTGTTTTTATCATTATATATTAATATTGAAAAAACATTCGAATAAATAATATTAAATCATCTAAAGTGTTAACACTGTGTTTCTTTTTCCCTTCAATATATATATATACTGTTTCAAATTACTTACATAATTTTTAAATATGTTCCATATGAATGGTTGTCCTTGAACTTTACTTTTTGATACCATCAAATAATGTAAATAAGAAAGTTAATGTTAACACATGGCCAGAAGGTGACCAATTGGAAATACCGCTAATCACAGTGTACATTTATTTATATTTCAATATTATTGATGCATTTGGCGAGTGGCAGAGCTAGCCCTGGTATGTATTGCTAAATGCCAAAAAGTGTCCTACGGCATAAACCGTCCTATAGTGAGCCTCTGTGGTCCCATGGTGGAACATTGGACTCTCAAGCTCACACTTTCACTCATCTTTCTCATCTATCACCCTCTGCCTGTCATTCTCATGATCTTAATATAAAAATATTTCCAATTTCTCCTGCAATTTCAATCTTTCATACTTGTTCTGTCAGTACCGCCTTACTCTGTCTTCTGAACTGTTCACCCTATCAAATAATTGTCTCAAATCCTCCACGGGTGTATTCTCTGTGCGCTTCTCTGCACCCACCCAGCTTCCTGGTCCTCTGCTGCCAATAAAGCTGGTCTGTCCAATGGCACTAACTACTGACCACCGTATAGTAGGGGTGCGAAGTAGATGGTGTCAAGTGCCTCTTAACAATGCCAGAACCCTCCCCGAATTGGCCAGACTAAACCCACAGCAAAAGGTTGCTAGAGAATGACTGGTGTGTGGCACAGATGTCCACAAGAGACAAGCACCTGTCACGGAGAGACAAGGACTGGAATGTGGAGTTGGACAGTAATATGTTGACAGATGGGGGTGTTGTCAGAAAGGGATGAAAGAAATATATCAAAGGTGGAAAAGGAAAGGGGGCACTGGGGAAACAAAAATAATAATAAAGCATCCTATTTTACATGTGGCTTGTTTATAATGAAGCTGCACATGAACTTTGACAACCCAATAATTCTAAACCAGAAAGTATGATGAAAACAAAATGAGGAAAAACAGGTTAAAAATTAATTTCATACAAACTGCATTGTACACAATCATTTTTTAAAGTAGAAACATCAATTAAAAATCATATGCTTTATTAATACCTGCATCATCTAAATAATCGACACTTGTCAACAGCGAAAAATCTTGTATCTGTCAGCTGCTTTCATTTTTGGGTTAGGTCAAGCCAGGTCACGTGACATATCCTTGAAATGATACATTGTAGACTGGTTTTCAAACGTAATAGGACACGTTTTGGACCAGTCCACGATATGTAAACATCTGATTGTGGCATGTGATTTATCTATTGATGGAATACACTGGTAATGTTATAAATATTTTATTAACTGATATTTGTAGTTAATTGAATACGGTAATACATCAAATAATCAAATTGATTGTGTGATTACAATACATGAGCATTGTAACCATTTTCCCATTAATAGGATGCTTCACGGTTCTTCCAGGATACATCTCTGATCTCGGTAAACGTGTAAAGTCATTTGCGAATGATAACTTAAACTTACCAACACTATTTAATATGTACACAAGGGAAATATATTCGACTGGGCAACAAAATACCCTCAGTACTTAAATTCAAATTTTTTATTTTCATGCACATGTAGTGCTCTGTGAGTGACAAGCCATCTTTTGACAATTTACAACATGACTGTCGTGGTTTGATATATTGTGATATACTATTATTAATAGTATATTGTGTTATTAGTGGCACTGCATTTTGTTTTCTAACCACCCTGATACTGATAGTGATGGTTGTTTTATGTTATTGATATTTTTGCATTGATCTTCTGAAATCAGTAATATGTAGAAATAATTACTTAATTTCACAGAGTGCGAAACAAGGTCGACGAGCTAAAAATGTTCCTGATAAAGTGGTAGATGAGCCCCAGGATGAAGAGGAAGCTGCGTCCTCTGGGCCTTCAAAGAAGGTATAATAATGATGCATGTTAATGTACTATACTTTATAATAATATCTGAATATCAATAAGATTGGTATTATTAACCAGTGGTCCATGATTGATATATCAAAGGAAACAGTATGCACTGTTCTTTTGATTAGGTTAGGCTGGAATTAACTTATTTTCATGCATACGTCCAATTAGGGTTCAAGCACATGGGGTTACACAACTCTGCTTCCTGTGCTGTCTGTCTAGGACAGATGTTAATGTTAGAAAAGACACGCTATCCTGCCATATGTGGCTACTCTTTCTAATATTAAGCAGCAACAAGTCTTTGAGTATGCAGTTCCAACAGACAGGAGAGCACAAACCACAGGAATTGTTGTACCAATTGTGGATTGTTCAATGGAGCACTCTGGATTGAAAATTGAAAGTTTCATGACTCAAATGAGATTTGATCCTAGTAAGCTGTACCTACCAGCCTAAATCTAATTGCCTAACCACCAGGGCCATTTAATTCTTTTATTGAGAAAGAAATGTATAAAAGACATCTTTCTTTTAATTCAAAAGTAATAGCCTACACATATCTGAAACAATCTCATTTCTTTTATAAACCATTTTCACAATTAATATATGCTGTGGCAGATCCATAATTCTTTATAGGAGTTTGTCTTGAAATTGTGTGCCTTAATGGCTGTTTGTTTTATCTTTTATTGTTGTTGTATTAGCAGAATTTACCTCCAGGCCGACCTGCCAAAGCAATGTCTGGTTGGGGAGAAGAAACACCAAAGTCACGAGGACGGTAAGAAATTTACACATCCACATTCCTTGAATCTTCTCATCAGACAATATTTTGGTATATTTAAAAAAAAAGAACTTAATCCAGCTAATTAGTTCCATAATGGATCATTGATAATTGTAAATTAAAACATTTTAATGTTGTAAATTTGCAGCACTTAAAATTCAGAACAAAAAACCTTAAAACTGTTATTCATTTAAAAAAACAAAATTGGTCAGCTGTTAATTATGATTACAAATTATTTTTTTCCAGATTTTACCATGGCATTCTGCTGCAAATTTCTACTTTTTATTAAAAGAATGTATTTAATCTATTGAATTTTGCATTTAAAAATACAGGAGAGCAGCCCATTGCTCACCTGCGGCAAAATATTTTTGTTCAATTGATTATAATTTGTATTCTTGTTGAATACTTAGGGATCATTCACAATTATCTCCTATTTGAACAAAGCATACAAATTCCCCACCACATGAAATTCATACACTTAAAATTGACATTTTTATTATTAATATATATTTGTATATTGGCCGTGACGCCTTTCCCCCTACCTCCACCCCTAACATAGTTTGTACAAACAGAAAAATGTTGGGAATTATGAACAATCCCTTAACCTGTGTATTAATAATTAATATAAACACCCATTTACAATGTTAGATGATTAATAGTCATATAGATGTCAGTACTGTGATTTTATTGTAATAAATTGTGGCTACTTACTGTTTTCTATATGAGTAATTACTGTAATTAATGATGTGTTACCTTGGTTGCATATTTTGCATGTTGTAGGTAGATCATATATTTTTAATTGTAAATAATCATTTGCATGTTATAACTTAACCCTTCACACTGTAAAGGTGCTGTATATGGGATATATAAAAAAAATGAAAATGTATATTATTTACAGCTTCTTTATGATGTATACATAATATGTACCTAATAAGATGTAACTAAAATTGGCCACATAGGGGTCATTTTAAAATTATTCCATTTTGTAAATACTCATTTGTTATAAATACTTGGATTGGTCCAATTTTAAATTATATAATTATTTTTAAATGGGGAATCTCTTTTAACTGTTTTACATCATTCTTGTTCCATGTTTTGGATTAGGTTTTTTCTATTTTGTGTATTTAATTTTTGCATTTATCAATTTGGTAAAACTGTTCAGAAATTATTCCATGAAACAGAAATATTTTGAATTTGCTTGAGGAACAAAAACGGATTGTTTTCTCTCTAAAAGTATCTTTATATAAACATGCTTAATCACTTGTAGATTAACAGTAATAACATTAGACCAAAAAATACACCTCTTATGTGGCTTTCACTGCTTGGGTGACATGGAGAAATTGCAAAGAAAATATTCATGTTTATGATACATATAATAGCTCTGTTATTGCTCAAGGATTAATCTACAGTAGCTCCCAAAAAGCTTGGTCTGCTTTCCACAAAATTTGGTAACAGTTAATTGACAAAAGCTAAAATTTGTCAACATTTAGTACCCAACAAAATCTGGTATCAAACAAATGAAATTTAAAGGGTCTACGGGTTTCGAGACAGCCCATCCTGAAATGCGACTAAAGGTCTTTTTGGGCAATTGAAATTTCAAAAATAATAGTCATTGTTTGCCCATGCAGTAAATATGTCATCTAATGACTTATTAAAGTAAGTTTGGGTGACAGAAAATTAAAATATATTTGGGCCAGCATTTTTCTGTTTTGAGCCTTGGGCCTGTTACCAATCCAAAATTAAATAGTAGATTAATCCCTGTTATTCTTTGCCATTTATTGCAATATTTATTGAATGCACTGATTGATATATAGTTACCTGGATTTTATATTTATTGGGTTAGCGATTGCAAATGCTTGACATGTGTAGTTATGTAGTTTTGTGCTGTCTTGTTTTGTTCTGTACCTGCCTCCTGCCCGTTCCTTCGTCGCTGTGTGCTCTTTATGTCTGTAAATCACAGTACCAGGCAACTTGGAGAGGGATTTGAAACTTTTGAAGAGTAAGTGTAGCACGGTAACATTTCTGTCTTGTAGCATTGTTTTCTTTATAAGTGTGTGCAAATAGAACTGTAAAGTAAAACTTCAAATATAGGTTTTCAGGTACTTAGTCTACCTAATCTTATATTTGTTGACTATACATGCACAGATGTAACTCAGTTTTATCCAAGTCAATAAACAGGTTGACCCTGAGATAATTCTGTCATGTAGAGTCTGTTATTTTTAAAATTTTACATTTAAAAGTCCTAAATTTTCTAACATACCTTATAACCAAGTGGTCTCCCAAATACCAAGAAATTATATCTAAATGTACACATTATTTCTCCTCTTTCCCCTATGCCCCTCTTTGTGGACTTCTTGCCAGCAGTTTCACATCATAAGGTGTCATCATTCTGTTCATCCCTTGAGCTAAACTATTCACATAAAAGATGGAGAATACTGGATGTTTTATTGAAATATATCTCTTTGCCATTTCTGTTACCATTGTGTTTTATGTGCTGTCCACCATTCATTAAAAAACCCAGAAAGCTTGGTGCAGTTGGGCCAATAGTGGATCATCATTGTTTTCATTGTTGGACTACCAACAGTTGGCCTGAGCTGCCCACATTGGCTCATTGGTGGTATAGTCTATTGTTCAGACCAGATAGCCCAAGTTTAGACCAGATAGCCCAATGTTGGGCAACTAGTGGCTACACAGTTAGAGTGAATTCCCAATTGTGACTGTTCCAGCTATAGTCAAAGTTGTGCCAACATACTGGTGCATCATGGGATATGATACAATAAGTTTGTTACATTATAAATGAATTTAAATGGTCATCAGTTGATTTGATCGAATCATATGATTCTGGAAATTCAGTTTATTAGCAGAGTCACAGATTAAGTATTCATATTTTTGGGGGTGTTTTATTGGTTGAGGTGGGTTAATTGATTACTTCTTTAATAAATATTACTTCTATTTTTTCTACACATAATACTTGTGAAAAGATGATAGGAATCTTAACATTTTTAATCCACATCCATTCTCTAACTGCTCCCCTGTCCCATACACCTATGACTTTAGCTAACGCTAACATTAAAAAAACTCTTCACAAGCTACATTCAATACTGAATGTATTTAATCTTATTCTGTTTCCAACTCAGAAATCAAATAGACTATGCACTTGTCTCATTAATTAATATTGTTTATCAACTTGCACCTCTGAGTGTTTAATAAACTGGTAACCCATATTTGAAGTTTTTTCTGGACCATTTTGTTTTTTAACATACCTTGTTTGATAATTTGATTAGTTTTCTCATTTCTTAATTTGTGGCTTGCTTTGATACTTTTGGCTATATACATGCTGATACTACACACACACACACACATACACACACACACACATACACACCCACCCACCCACCCACATACACACAAACACATATGAACACACACACACACAAACACATGCATGAATGCATGCTGACACACATACACACACACACACACACACACATACACACACACACACACACACACACACACACACACACACACACCTTTTCTGCTCAAATGTTCATAAAAATTGACAGTTGCAAGATTGTGTTAACTTACAAACTAACATTTATTGTCAGTGATAGAAATACTGGTAAGCAAACATTTTGAATTGTCTTCAAACAAGTACAGATAATAATACACATTTCCAACATTATTTTCACTGGTCAGAACAAATGGACAAGTGGTTTGTACTGATGAGTTTGTAGCTTAAAGTATTAAAAGAAATTAATTAATTCAAACACTGGTTACTCACAAATATACCTAGTAAAATTGCTGTTATATTTATTGTCTTGACAGAATTGAAATCTTGATAGATTTAAGTTCAGAATGAAATGTTTTATTGTATAAAGTGGCTTATTTATAAATCAGGATTTCATTAAATAAGTATACATTCAGGTTTTACATTCCTATTTAATGATTAGTGGTTCAACCTACTAGTATTTAATTATAATAACAGTTCAACTTAATTTCTTTCAGTTTCTTTTAAAATATATTCTTTTTATATAGATGTGTAAATGGTTAAGATTAAATGATATACATGTACATTGTATTTGTAAAATCAATATTAAATTCATCTTACAGACCCCAATAGCACAGTTGTTAAGCTGTCAAATTTATGGCTGGTAGGTACTGGGATCAAATTTCAGTTGAGGCATAGGATTTTTAATCCCATTACCAGCTCCATAATGCTCAGTAAATAGGTGTACGCCACTTGCACCAACCAGTGGTCCACAACTATAGTCTGTTTACGCTACTTGGAACATGGATTTTTGTCGATTAATTTAGTTTGCGTGAACCTAGGCGAAAAAGGA
>JAULBS010078142.1:0-19753 GCA_032355785.1 Symmetromphalus regularis
ACTTTATTCTTTAAAACCAATATTTATTTATTTCAATATAAAATTTTATAAATTTCAATTTAATTTGGTGACAGGTATGTTTTAGATTTTGACCGGCACAAATTAACTGACATAGGACATTTTGACAGGCACGTCTCAAAAAATTATTTTCAGGCTTGTTAGTAGATCCCCTGAATTGATAGATGAAATATTTTTTCTTAAAACAAACAAAAATCACTGTATTTTTCACTGACATAATATGGCTGTTTTTCCGTATTATTTTTCAGAAGGAGATGCATATAAACATTACTCCCCAGCTGAGTATGGGCTTGAATTTGAAAAACCACAAAATTTAATATGTCCTGTTTTTGCATTAACAGTGTAATCATATAAACTATATCAAAAGAGATAAACCTTCAAACAATACAAAGATTGCAGGACCTGTTCCTAATGCTCCTATGTACAGAGGACAAAGGTCTGTCAAGATGCCGTATCTGGATTTGGTTTGATCGTGGTATCATGTGGCACATGGCTGCAAAAGAAAAGAAATGGGGATATTTCCAAGAGGTTATGTGGTCAGCATCTGGTGGCCAGTTCTGGCCTGCCACACTGGCCTGTGTGTTGTTATCACCTATATCAGAAAGTGTCAGAGCTTAGGCTGACAGGTATGGCACTATAGCCTGGTGTCTTTATGTCTGAGAGAAAGGAGATCTTTAGTATGGTAGAATGACATGCTGCAAGTGTCTATAGGATCAGTCCTCTCAGCATACATTTGGGTTTTTAATATATTTCAATGATTTCATGGTTGCCACTAGCTCTAGAAACTCTGGAAAATTGTTTTTAAAAATTCCATTTAGGTAAAAAAAAGAAATCAAATCTTTTGGAAAATGGGGAATTTTGTTTTTCACTTGCCATCAGACATAAATAATATTAGGTAGCCCCAGTGGGAAAACACTGGCATCAGGTATTGGGTCATTGTTTTCTAGAACCCATGAAAAATCTGCTATTCTGTATTGATTCTTGAAATAGAAATTACAAACCAAGTTGGAAGTAATCACCTTATAGGCATGGTTCCTCAGTGCAATTGAACATTTATTGATAAAGAAAACAAGCAAATAAACTCTGTAAAATGTGAAAAGCCAATAGCGATGTAATTTGGATTGTGTTACCACGCTTTCCTGTTTTTCTTAGCTGGAACATGGAGGTTGAATAAAACTAAAAGCTTTTTTGATGTTCATCACCAGCCTGTGTTGTGATTAGTTTACCTGTCTTTCTTTCTCACACACCAAATGGGATCATTAAGCACCTAGAGGCTTTAATTGGCACTAACTTTTATTTTTCCTATGAATCATGAATTCTTCATAATATAGGATTTGTTTTAATCCAGGCCACCAGAGCGGGTCATAGAGTACATTCCTTCCAAATCATACACTCTTTCCCCTTTACCACTGTTTATATTTGCCTGCCTTACAATCTTATTAGTGCTTTTAGAGCAGTTTCCACAATATAAAATCTTGGCTACATAAAAATTAGCCAGTAAAATGCTTGTACATGTATTAACAGTTATTTTAGTAAAATGGCAGTGTGAACTATATGGAATCCAAACCTGGCAAAATTGCACAATCAATCATTTTGTTTGCTTGTCTTGTGTGCATGTCTACTTTTACATAACTAATTTTTCATTTCCACTGAAATTGAACATAGCATGTTTTGTAAATGTGTTAGGTATAATAAATGGGATACTTCAAATATTTTTAGAATTTATGGATTAAGCAGATTTTTAATTCTGACATTCCTGGATATCACATCATACATACATGTACATGTATATGTTCTAAAACAAACATTGTGCTTTGCTGGTAAAATGTTTATGTAACAAACATTTGCAATGCAATTTTTGAAACCTATTTACTGAACCAACTCATAAAATGTAAATGTGGGGCTCATATTTTATATATATTTCTTCAAGGAACTCTAAAGCTTGGTAGAGCGGCAGTGACAGTAACATGTTTTGCAGGCTATACCCAGAGCTTCAGTGAGCTGGTCTCCAGGTTTGGCTGGTCTGTCAAGTCCAGGTGCTGGAGTTGTCTTCAATCAGTAAGCACATTTGATGGCTGCAATAAATTAGTGAACTGTTCCCCAAACTGCCTCTGCATTGTGCATCAAAGTGAGACCATTCCTCACCTTGAGAAACACCAGCAGCACCCGTATCAGCTGCACTTTGCATTTGGGAACCATAAAGAGATCTCCACTTGAAAATTCTCTCTGTCCAGATGGGATGGTGTCAGTTGATTTCCAGTTACCACTATTTGGCAGTGATGAAAATATCTAGTAGATAGTTCTTCTCCCCAAATTGGTTTAACAGAACACATTTTAAGGTTACTAATTAGGATTAAGCAGTTTGTTTTTGTTCTTTCCACAACCTTACAAACATAATTTGCCCTCAGAAATAATAAAATGATGATGAAAATTATTTTTAACCAATAAATGTAATTTCATATTTTTTTTAATGAAAGCATTGTTTTAAATAACTACTATTTATATGGTCATTAAATGATATATAATAATATATGTATGGCCATTTAAATATATACTGTGGGAATACAACTTTCTTCTGTATTATTTGATTCAAGGAGTAATAAAGTATAAACTAGAATATGGTGGTTCTATAATGACAAAATCATAAAAATTGGCCCATCTTACGTAGTTTTATTCCAATTTATAATTAATAAATAGTAAATTGCTAATAACGAATGTCAGAAAAAGGCATAATAGTGTAACAGTTATGTACAAATTTCAATATGCCTAGTATCATGAAATACATAAAACATAGATCAGTGAATAAAAACTGAAACTCATAAATTGTATAATTATACATCTACTTTGTCGAAACGTCCTGCCCATATATACATATAGGTGACATAATAACAAATGGTATTATGCATACATGTTATATATACACATAGTTCACTGAATTGAAATCCAGTCATTCAACTCTTTGTATAGAGATGTTTTGTTGAAAGACTGCCCACGTTATGCATATATGTACCTCAATAATAACAGGAATTATATGTTATACCTCTTGTTATACATACTGTAACAAATGACATGTTCAAACAGTTCACATCAAAATGTACTCAAAAGTATTTACTCCAGGAACAGTTCACATAATATGTTTACTCGCAAAGATTTCTTCTTTCATAGCTCTTCATTCATGTGTTACCTGTCACTCAGACTGTACAGTGGATACATGTAAACAAATAGGCTAGTTGCTTGAGTAGCATAATGGCTTGGTAGAGAAGGAAGTATTTCTTGGCTTGTTTTGTCAGTTTTGTAAGAAGAATCTTGTTTTTAAATAGGAGGGAAATGATACACTGGTGTTACGAAGTGAAAGCACACACAGGCTTAATAATTGTAGAGTGTTTGGTGTAGGAACAAATGGACAATATCTCTCTAATCCACTAGTATAGAACCAACCAAAGCTCATCAATGCTCAAGAATTTGTACTAGTCCATCAGGCTACATTACAATATTTAATATTGTAATTATAAAACTTTCACTTCACGTAATCATCCAGTATATTGCAAATATGTTGAGATATATATTTTTTTCTTCATATTTTCTTTGCTTTATTGTAATACTAATTTAATATTGACAAAATAAGTGTATTAAAGTATAAAGAAAAATAAGTCAATTAAAAAAAGGAAGAGATATAAACTTAATGCATGGTCCGCTGTTCTAGGTGAGTAGAAATGACTGAATCCAGTTAAATTTAAATCACATTTTCTGTAAAACCTAACTTCATTATAATCGATGTACTAGGGACTATTAACTTTTCTGGGCTACTAGTCTCCCAGGTGAATGGAATTATTTCTTAATTTCTACCCCTGAAAGGTAGACTATTAGACTGGTAGTTATAATTTGAACTCATCTGTCAGAACTATCACTTTACACATTTGGTTCTTAACAAAAGTATGTGGAAAGTCAGGGTGTGCATTTTATGGTCGCCTGGTCACCATGGCAAGTGAAAATAATATCAAATTTAACTTTTATTCTTTAAAAAAATTACTACTAGTTCAAGGATTTGTGATTTAAAAATAAATGTTTGCAAATTTACTTATTTTGAAGAAATAGCAAAAATTTATGGATGTGAGTGAAAAAAATGTTGTTTACAGTAGTATGTCAAAATTTAATGTTTGTGAAATGACTTCATAAGTTCATTTGACTGGTTCTCTGGTATGTATATGCAGCCAAACCAATATGTGTTTTCTGGGGAATTATGGAGACCATCTGTCTATTCAAATAAAAAGCATTTGGAACATTTTGGCCAATTTCTGTTACTCTGTAAATGTATGGTTAAGTCAAGATGCTCTTTCTCCTAGTTGTTTGTTGTTATTTTTGGTTGTAAGAATAATCTGACAAAAACTGTAGCATTAACAGATGTTTTTAATGTGCAATATAAGTAACAGTTTCTATAAACTTTGGGCAACTCAAAAATGACACTGATTAGTCAGACTGTTGACATGACTTACCCTAATGGCAAGTAAAGCAAAAATAAATAAAAAATCACACTACCTAAAAAATAACTGCGCAGAGTTTTAACATTAAATATATATACAATGTACTGGCTGTATTTAATTATATTTAGCTACGTAATTAAAATTTCAGGATAATATAATGAGAGGTTTAGAAATTGCTGGTAAATTATCTATGACCTGTAGGTATGCACTAAATATTATTATATTTTCTACACATGGATTCGAACGTAGGGTTTTGTGCATATAATTGGTGTCCCGCTGTGAGCTAATCTTTTAGTTTTTATCCATTATGTGTAATCTCTTAATGGGTTTTGCCAGATAAGTTATTGTGTTATATCTGTTCAACTCTTGCTTTGATACTCGTTTGCTTGTTGTTTGGCCTGTTTTTTCTCTAACATATAATACATGTATATCCATGGTTACTGCTATAAAACTGGGCTATGAACTTCTGGTGGAACAGTTGGATAGGGGAACTTGATGCCTAACTGCAATACAGATTTTAATTTTTTTTAACATACATTTAGTACTTAGAGGGGTTGAAATGTGTTGTATGGGGGCACTGCAGTTATTGTCTTGTTTGACTAGGGGATGATGGCAATACAGCACGGATACAACTGCAGATGTAAAAGTTCTTTATGAGGCATAATGTTAATTGCTGTGATATCATGAAATGTGATCCCTGGTGCTTCAGATACTCGGGTGAAATAAAGCTCATACTCTGATATATCTTTATTTCTCATGAATTAATTACTTCAAGAAAGCACACATTTTATTCCAAAGAAAGCACTAAAATTGCACCATGTTCATTCATGTAATCTTTGGTTTTAAAATGTCCAAGAGCCTCCCTATCTTTACCTCATTTTTGAATGTTATTACATGTACACTAATGTCATCCCCTTGCAAAATTTTAACATGAAAAGTCTGAAATTGTTATATCTGCTATCATGTGGCATTTCTGAAAGTGGAGGTCCAAATAGTGATGGACGATATTTTGTTACGTCGCTGTGTATGTTTGAGTGCTGAACCTATCCTTAGTGACATCACACCACTGTCGTTCTGCTGGTTAACCAATCTACCACTCCCAAATATAGTGGCCGGGCATATGATAGTATTTTTTTCCCCTTAAAGCTTATAGTCAGTTTTAAAAAAGGCAGTTCCTGACTCCCTTTATCCCCACTGAATCCGCTACCTTGTGGGAATATGACATAAAAGATACCTTGCTATTAATAAAACAAATGCAATCTAATGTTAGACATTTTGTTACAATATGTTCGACATGTAATGGGTGATGATTAAAGAATGAGCTTTAGAGTAGATTAAAAAAACTTTTCTTTCCGTGGATAGTGCAAGAGAAAAACATTATCTCTATGAAGTGGATTTGGTTACCTCGGATATCAGCCGATGTGTCAATCATCTATGGGAGACATTATGTTTGTTTAACAAGCAAAACATAACTGGTGTATTATCTATCACAGTCACTTAGCACAGTAATTCTTTGCAACGTATTAAAAAAATCTCATGGCTGTTGTTGTCATAGAGATTGAGAAAATGGATATTTTGGAAATTTTAAATTTATCCTTTTGACTTAGAGTGTTTCTGAACATTCTTTAACTTCCTGAATTTAAAAAAAATTTCTTGCTTTGATTTGTTCCTATCAGTGGTTCACAATTGATATAACAGGCTGTTTATTGGAAAGACACCTTGCTGCTTGTATGATGGTAGCAGTTTTTTCAGCATACATGCATTGCTATTAATAAACATTTGACACCTACTGATTAAACAATCAAAAAGTGTGATTCACCAAATTCTAGGATATTTAGCTTTTGAGTAGTTTAAAAGAAAATAACACCAATGTAATCATCTTTGTTACGTTAATGTGTTACAACAGGCATCCTGGTTGACCAGAGGCAAAACGGTGACTGTTAATTTTACCATCGCCAGAAAAGACAAAAATGTAAATATTTGTATTTCACAAAGCATTGGAAAAGGTACAAATTAATATTGTTAAATATATTTTTAACATCAATGTGCTTGGACAGTAGTTATTTCCAGTTAATACCACATTTGTTGATTGTATGACAATAAAAGAAAATAATCTATTCTATTTATTCTGTCAGTAACATTTAAAAAAAAAACAATTTAATTTTTATCAGAAGCCATTAAAACTTGAAATCATCAGGTGGCTGGCTGCTGCCTGGCTTTGTAGAAACATCAAACTTGTCTGGGGCTGGTGAGATGAAGTTAATATAGGAAATGTTCATTATGATGTATGGGGTTGTTCATGGGGATGCCGAGGTTAGCATGGTGGGATGTGGAGTCGACTGGGTGCGGTGATTCAATCCTATCACTGTATCCAGTCTCGTGCAGATAGACTAAGACTTTCAGGAGATATTTGTTACACATGATGCTAGTCAGCACAGGTCCCTGACTGTTATCACAACTTGGCACAGCGCCGTTTGATATTAAGGGATAGAATTTCATTGAAGAGGTAGATTTTAGTGTAAAAGTTTTAGTACCAATGCTAGAGCAGAAGTATGTGGGATTTTTTCATATTTTTATCTGAGGTGTTAGATTGTCTCCATTGACTGGAATTCTCATCATTACTGCTGATTGGGCAATGGCTGTGAGGAATTTTCAACTTCTAAAATACTTAAACTTATTTTGAATGCTTTTTGTTTATCTTTTGAGTAGCATTTTGATGCACACCTGATTTCAACACAGTGCTGTAAATTTGAAACAATTTGTTTTTGCTATTTTACTATAGTTATCCTTTTTTTGCAAAAAACATTTTAGATTAGCAAGCTTTAGAATAATGGGGCTGATGGAATCCTGAAAATATTGTAACTTGTACATTGTAGTTCTAACTAATAACTTTTTGTTTTACTGAAACACTCAATGATAAGCTACTACTGTGTTGAATTTTAATACTCTGTAGTAGAAGAGAGATACCTTTTGGATATGTTAAAATAAATACTACATGATTTGTGTCTGGGAGTTCATGACCTCTGATCACGTAATTGACTTTACCATTGTCAGCCAATTAGAATCATAAAGTAAAACTAGTTCAGCATTCACCATTTTTCACTGATTATATTTTGTCTTATAAACAAAACACAGTGGATATTTAAATGTTATGTGATCTAATATTAAATAGAATACTATTTTCATTCCTAAATGATACTGTTTGTAATTTACAACTTGTGTTGGAAATTGTTCATCAGTTTCACTCAAGATATAAGATGGAATGTACACAAGATAAACTGCATCATAATGGAACTCATTTAGTAACCTCGTAACCTCTATGTAAGATGTAAGGAGTGTTTTGTTTTGGAGTTGTATGTAAGTTTTTGTGCTGTTGAAAAACTGAATGGAAAACTTTGGTAAAACTACTGTTTTATTGAACTGTGAACCAGTAAGACATTTAAGGTGTGTTTTGACTTGAAATTCCTCTCATATTGAGGGAGAGACTGGCATTTCCAGCTGTTCATGCCAGGTTGTGTAAGTCTATCAACATACTAATTGATACAAGCCACACAGACCAGCTCCGGCCGGTTACACCATAGGTGATGACAGCCCATCGGTGTTACCTGGGAGAAGCTTTCTCCAGCTATTTCCACCTGCCCATGTAATGGTACTACCATTAGAAAGCTGTCAGGCACTTAATTGTGTTTCCAAGAAATAATTGAAACTTTTCCTTCTAACAAATTTGAAAGATGTATAATGGTGCTACTAAGAATGATTTGCAAACTCATAAAAGTGCTTCCAATAAAGCTGACATACTTGTGCTACCACTGAAGATTTGACTCATGTACATCATTTATACTGACCAGTGGTCCACAACTAGTTTATCAAAGACCATTGTATGTGATATCCTTTCTGTGGAATAGTACAGAGAATATAATTAGATCTCTTACCACTTATCAATAAGAGTAGCCACATTACTGTGGCAACAGTGGGTTTCATTTATCCTACTAACACCAACCTCTGTTCTGGACAGATCGCAGATAAAGCTGATTTGTCTGCCCAGGACAGTGTACTTGAACCTTAATTAGATATAATAATCATAAAAAGTAAGTGCAACCAACCATTGTACTTCAGTGAAGAGCTATAAAACATTTCAGAGATAACATGATAATTATGATTTATGTTAGTATTACATAATATACTGAAGACACACTATGACATACCGTGCACATTTTTGTTTCTTAAATGAGCAGTATCTTGAACATTCAGCAGTCAATACAACAGCCTAGTTAATACTGGAGATGACATTACAGAAAATTTCTCACATTGCCAGCCTGGTGGTGTTGTGGAGGCATGATGGTATTATTTGGCTGTACATGGTGTAGATGTGTTGCACATGGAATGATGGAATGAAAGTATGTGAGGTAACTGCAGCTGTTAATCTGGAAAGCATGGTTTTGTACGAAGCCATCAGCCAGGTTCCTGGTTTAATTTCACTGTGCATGTCTACACCTTTTGAGATCTGCTGGCCATCAAATCAGTTGAAGCAATTACGTACAAGACTACAGTCAAACCTGTCTTATGCAGCCACCCAGTTGAGTAACAAAAAGTGGCCTCTTAAGACATTTTGCTGCTTAATACAGGTTAAATTATAAAAAATTAGCTGAAATTGAAGAAAATAAAGATGACACTTTGAGACAGATCAGTTCTTAATATAGGTGGCTACTTGATCAGATTTGACTGTATATTCTGTTTAGTGTTATTATATAACTATTTAAATTATTTTGTCTTATCATGTGATGCCATTTAAACATTTTCATTTCATTACATGTTTACCCATATAAATTTCTTTAAGACCTGATCATTGTCAGCTGGACCAATTGTCCACAACTAGTTAACAAAAGGCTATGGTATGTGCTATCATGTCTGTGGGAAAGTTTATATAAAAGATACCTTGCTGCTAATCAAAAAGGGTAGCCTATGTGGCTGTGGTTATCATCTGAATACCCTGAATTGCAAAACACCATATGTCTGATAGCTAATAGGTGATGAATAAAAGCAGTGTGCTGGGCTGTCATTAATCCTTCCCTCTGTCAGCTGACATTTTCTTTCCCCAGCTTTTGCCATGATTGCCATTCGTGTACTGCGACTTGGTGCTAATCATAGACATTTGAGCATATTCAGAAATCTAATCAGACTAACACGTTGTTGGTGATGTGCGTTAGGCACCAGTAGGACTAGTTTCAATGGATGATGCGCTTAGACTACAATAGATCTAATTTTTATACTGACAGTCTTTGGTGACAGAGAGTTAGCGACATTCTTTTTAACATTGCATCTGCTTACCAACAATGAAATAAAGACATATTATAGACAAAATGGCGAGATATCAGTATAGATGACATGCATCTAACTAACTAAGACTGAAGACAATGAGTTTGGTTGGTTCATTTGTCTGATAGTCATCATCTGGTCGTCCATAATAAGTGAAAGTTTCACTGAAATTTAATATTGGGTGATTCTAAACCTTGTATTGCCTGCTTAGTGATATCGAGCTATTTCTCATACCAGCCAGTGTTCAAACACTGGTATAAGAAAAGCTGTTATGTGCAGTCTAGTCTGAGAAAGTGCATGTAAAAGACCACATGTTGCTAATAGAAAAGGGTACCCTGTGTGGCAGTAGGAGAATCTTCTGAGAATCTTGTTATAAATACTATGAGTTTAACACCTAATAGCCACTAATAAGCCAATGTCTTGGAATATCATTAAACAAACATCCTTTCCTTTTCTTTGAAGTTACAAAATGTCTTACATTCGTTATTTATTATGCCCAAAATGTAAAGCAATTATAATGTTGTAGCCTGTAATCGGTAGCATGTGACTATCATTTTTAACACTGCCATACATTTAAAAGCTGTTGATTAAGCTGCGATATGATGTCATTTAAAACATTCATGTTTTAAAAAAATTATTATTGAAACTGTGTATAAACTACATTTGTTGCTAGTACACATTTCAAATATCTCCATCCTGGTGGACTAACACAGTTGTGGCCCCTATTAACCCCCAGATGTGTTCACTTTATCTGATCAGGCTTTAATTGTTTATGAGAGTCAAACAGTTTATTTTGAAAAGTTTGTTCTGATCTAGTATTTGCTGTTTGGAGAAAGTCTGTATACAGTGGAGAGCGTGCCATATAACTAACCCAGATGTGTTCACTTCCAACCTTAAACACGTGACCAAACTAGGTATTACTTCATCGTGGACAGTTTAAACAAAATATTAAAAAGAAGGGTGGGTGTAGGGGTAACTTGGCATGTTTAGAGGATATTTTGGAGAAAGTATGACATAATATATTTTTAAAAGAATGCCGCTCTTTGCACATTCCTTGCATATGATCCTATCAACAACAATTTTGAAAGTTCTGAATAACTCTTTTAAAAAAAAATCTTTTTAATGCATTTTTGACATTGTTATTATAAAATTCTAGGCTGATACTGTGTAAAGATTGCTTTAAAATATTAATATGCATTATAAAATCAATTATTCTTTTGTCACTTAAAATTTAATTTAAGTGTTCTACATTTACATATTTAAAGATAATTTTGTCATTATAATGTTTATCAACACGGTATTTACCGGTTTGGCAACTTGACACATTCTTTGTTCTGTTAAACATGCCGAATGGTTCTTGTGAAGTCTTGTCCTAGCTGGCTGACTGGCTTGAGACTTACCATGGATGTGTGAGTGTTGACTCTAAGCTATTAGTGGTGTTCTCCATGGGGAAGTTCGGCCACAGTCTGTACTGGCATGCCACAGTTAAGACTTAGGATGATCTGTCGTGAAAAAGACTTGAGAATTGAAAGCATGTTGGACAATATACTGAGGAATGTGATGTTGTAGATGAATGTAGGACGTTTCGGCCTGGGACATTTTGGACTGGGACGTTTCGGTCTGGCCTTTTTTCAGGGGAGGACGTTTTGGCCATGTCAATGATAAAAAAGCAAATCATTAATTTATTGGCATGAAATTTGCAGAACAAGAAAATATGAAATTCATTGTAATTTTAAAACATTTATTTATTGGCATGATAAAGGTATTTCCACAATATTTATTACAAATTCATTTTGTATTTGGTAAGACTAATTGTTGCAACAAATTTAAATATTAAAAGCAAAATGCTAATATGGTATGTTCACAAAGAAGACCAAAAAGTGATCTGAATATCTAACCGACCTACCAGGGAGGTAAAGATAATAAAAAATAAAGAAAGAGAAACTAGCTCCTTGTATCAAAGGATATTAATAATTGCAATTGTAATTCTGCAAAGTGATCTCTTCATGCTCCTTATACGTGACATAATATTAATGGATATACTTCTATTCTTTATTTATTTGATGATTGATGAATACATAAACAGAATATCAAAGAATATATATAATTAATATTAAGCACTTTAAGGAGTATTAAGACTTTTACATGTATATAATAGCTAGATATCAGTATATTGTAGTTATTTGTCCCAGGTAGAAACCTCTATGAACATTATTTGTAATTATAAAATGGGATATTAAACATTTTAATTGTTATTTCTATGAATCAATTTTTTTTTGACTGACATGGCCTGAAAAAAAGCCTGGCCGAATCGTCCTAGGCCGAAATGTCCGTGCATGGTTGTAGATGTATGATAGTCTGTTCATGGCTTATTTTCCAATGAGAATCTTAATTCCTGTAATATACCCATGAAAATCATAGCAACCAAATTAGATTCCTTTAAAAACCAATCATCAAATTGTTTTTAAATATTTAATTTGATATACTAGTATATTTAAAAATACTATTTTCATGTCTATATAATAATTATATTATTTATTTGTGCTCAATGAGATTTTGAATTGCTCTCGTAAAGGCACTGATTTTCTGTGATAATGGAAACATGGACGGAATCGTGGAAGAGCCTATCTGAAATGGAATTCCCGATTTTCTCCAAAAACATTATTACTCATCTCCAAATAGCGTAGTTTATAAATTAAACGGATTTTCCAGCATCACTTTGCCAAAAAAAATGTCGATACCTGACTACATTGATATCTGTACATGTAACACCAAATTAGTTTGGCACACAAAGATCACCAGTCGTTTGATTCGTATGCTTCCCATCAATTTAACGGAAAAAAACGGACATTAAAAAAAATAATTGCTCCTATTCTACGACAATATCGCGAGTTAAAAGATTTATTATATATTTTGGGTTGATTTATTTATAATATTCATCATAGTTTAAAACAATAAAAATTGGTTTTCACGTTTGGTAAATAAACGTTTAATATTAAGACTTTAAGGAGTATTAAGAATCTTACATATAATAGCTTGATATCAGTATATTGAAGTTTGTTTTCCCACGTAGAAACCTCTATGAACAGGCACAAAGTTAATTGTGTCTGTAATTTTGTCCGACACTCATGTTTTAACTTTTGATAAAAATAACATTTCTGCATAAAATCAGCTTAATGTACCTTGTGTCTGTTGAATAAACTGAAAAATTAAATAACAAGCATACACCATAAAAAATAAATTGTGTATTTTGTTTAAATTGTTCATATTAAATTATGTGTCAGGAACATTTTCTTTAATGTCTGGCACAAATTGAATTATGCTGGACATTTTGACCAGCAGAACTAAAATAATTATTTCCAGTCCTGTATGCTGATATGTGATGTTGTTAAAGTTTGTTATCTTGAATATCTAGGCTGTCTTGAGGTCTTATTGTTTGTCACAGCATTTTCCAGTTACTAACAATTTTAAAATCTGCTCACAATATACAGAGCTCTATATTTGCCTGCTTTGCTTGGGTAGTTCATCATAGTGAATACAAATTTTAGGAAAAAATTTCAGGCTTGGAATAATATCTGCAGGCTTGTTGATTTTCATATTCACCAACTTCAGTTGGCTAGAAGAACATTAATGTTTTGAAATTTTTAAGACATGGAAGCACAATAATATAAAAATGTGTTGCCTTGACTTATTTTCATTGAAATAAAAAATACTGTTTCTAATTGGTTGAATTTATTTTCACTAATCTAAATGTAAATCCCACACTATGTTATAAGTACAGCTTTTCCTTGTTCAGTTGGTTTTATCACAATGATAAAAACATGCACACAAGTTAAAAGGTAAATGTTTACTATAAAACCGTTTTGAAATTATGATTTCTTTAGAAATACTATGTTGAGTCATAGACTGCATTAAATGAGCTGTATAATGAGTCTTGGACTGTGTCTCATGTAAGTAAGAGTAACTACACCAGTGGATAATTTGTGTTTATTTGTACATGCTAATGTTTATTGTTGTTTATTGACAATCTGTGTTGTTGCATGTCAGACTGGAGAGCGGTGCATCAAGCCTGCCAACATGCCACACAATGCCTGTTTATTTTGCTCCAATCACTATGTCAGATATGCCAGGATTTGCTGCTTGCTGGGAATGGCACATCCCATAAATTAGCCAAAATGCTGGGTGTCTTTTCATAAATTCTCCAATTTCACACTTTTTCTCACAGAAATATCTGTCGGCTGTGAAATAGTCACAGACAGTTTGTATTGGCAGATTGAGATGACGTGACGACATGTCTGCAGGTATGCATGTTTATGGATGGTTAGGACAAAGTTTATGACTCTATAGAAATGCGTGTCACGTGCATCTATGTATTACGATGTAACAAGTTGCACGTGTTATATCAATTGTCAGTGTACAGGCCTGTCAATTAAAAATTTACATAACCCATAAATAGGTTATGTAAACAAAACTTTAGGTAACCCATTTCATTTTACATAACCCATTTATAAAATATGACTCCTTGTAAATGATGTCATATGAACATAAAATTGGACTTGAGCAAGCTGCATGAGAATGAAATGATAATTCCTGCAAGTTTTTACAAATTATTTTACCTAAATCAGTCATCCCTTAAAATTCAGAGATATTTACGATGTTACTCAATTGCCATTGCTAAGTCATTTTGCTAAGCACTGCAATGGCAGTTTCATGAAAATGGGCTTACTTTCATATTTTTGCAATGGCAATAAAGTGCTGCAGTAAACCAATTATATGGCAGCTTTTCCAGCAGTATTGCTGATTGCCACCATGAATTTCAAGGACTAATCGGTACAAAAGTGTGGCCAAAAATTACAGTGTCTTAATAACAACCTGTCTTGAGAGTGCACACCAGCAAGATCACTTATTATATAAAACAAATACATGGTTGAGGAGTACATCAGACTTGTATGCTGTAAATGTACAAAGTCCAACCCAGTTTTAATCAAATACCGGACTCCTGAACATCCCTATTAACTGATCACTTTAAATACAAGATCAAATTAGCTCTGATACCACTGTTAATAATGTCATAAAATAGTTTAAATGTAGTATCTTTTCATGATTGTAAGATGAAAATTTTGGATACAGCCTTCTCTGATGTTCCTAATACATGAAATCCATAACAAGATTTATAATTCTTATTTTAATAGTTAATATGTTTTTACATCATCAATCATTATAGAATCATATAACTTTTAGTTGATCAGTAGACTGATCCAGGGGATGATTGTAGGCAGTTGGCATCTTTTTTTTTACAAATTCTATTTTCCCCTTTGTAATACAGCATCTACTGGCATACACACTGTATGTTACATATATCCATTTTGATATTCCTGTATCCACCCCTGTTATCATAGGTAAGAATTATGTATAATCTGTATGTTTGACCATTATGTATTTACTCTGAAGATCAAATCAAGGTCATACATAATTTCAAATATAATAAGATGAGTTTCACAGGCCAATATAAGCAATTTATTATATTTTGTTTATTGTATAAAATATTAATGTAATTTTTTCTTTTTTTGCAGGTAAGTTTGATATGTTCATTGTACTGGTAGAAGTTCCTACTTAAGGTATGTCATAGTGTATTGAATTCTTCTGGGAATATATTCTGTCCAGTGATACAAGGTCTTCCAGAACTTTTATTCTAGGAATAAGATTCCTGTTCTAGTTTTAATCAGGGTGCCTAGCAATCAAAACAAATGCTGGCACCCTAGCTCCAGGTAAATGAAAGTTGCTAAGTTGTAAAAGATGCTTGTCCTGCAGATCAGTTGATAGATTTTTCATACCAACATATTTCTTTAGTTCCAACTACATTTATCTGCACATTGCCACGGACAAAATGGAAGATACCACAGCCTTTGTTACACTAGTCATGGACCACTGCCTGGAGTTAGAAATAGCCCAATAGGTCCACTGAAGGGATCGATTTGAAGACCTATCACACCTGAAGCAGATGCTCTGCCTTTAAGCTCTGTCAAAACAATACTTAATGTTTTACAAACATGATGGATTCTAAATGAAAATGTGTCTATACTAAAGAAGTGTAGTATGATAAACCTGACCTGGTATCATGTTAGTAACGTGCATGCTGCCAGGACAGCCAACAAATTAGCTAGTTGATTACAAGAGGTGAACAGCCTTCACACCTTGTAAAGTGATACACCTTTCAGCCTGTCCATGCTGACTTGTCAGCCATTGGATACCTTGTATAATTGAAGAACAGGTACTGTATGGGTCTGTGAAAACGAACACTGTAACAGCTAATAAGATGCCATAACACCTCTGAAAACACCACAACACTTCTCAAAAGAACTTAATATCTCAGCTATGTGTATATTTCATAGTCTTTCCTTAGTACCAGCCAGTGGTCCACAACTGGTAAGTGCCATTTTGTCTGGAAAGATACACATAAAAGGCCCCATGCTGATAGTAGAAAGAGTAGCCTTTGTGGTTGGCTTGCAACACCATGAGTCACAGATACTGAAATGATTTTAAGATTACAAACCCACAACTCGTATAAATTAATTTTGTAAAGGAAACCAATTTTTATAATCAATATCTTTTCATCAGTAATGTATTAAAAAAAAAATGTCCATAGTCTTAATTATTCATTTAGTATTATTATATTGATTATAATCTAGTATTAATTTAGTATTATTATATTGAATATAATCAATTTTTAATAAATTGAGGTTGTAATCAACCTTTTTCAAAATTGCAGCTCAGTTTTTTGCCGAGTTACCAAAATTTAACTGGTGTTCTTTATTTTGATGTTCATTGTAGTGTGTTTTATATAGGGTAGTGTGTTTTATATAACTACTGACTTGACATGTACGTCCACATGTATGTATTAAACAACTGGAAAGTAGCACATGTACTACATGTATTTTCAGAAAATAAAAGTTCAGTGATCACTTACATGTTTAAGTTACAGAAACATATTTCTTTGTAAAAATTAAAGCATGACTACTACTGCTGAGAGTGCATTCAGTAAGACAAGTTGATTGTATTTTCCTAGTGACCACTCATCTGTTTTGTGTAATCTCTGCAATCTTTGGCCTCAGCATGGACAGCCTGACAGTAGGCGTATGTCACAGCTACCATATCAGCCACTTTTAATGTCACCAAAATGCTGAAATTTAAGCAAATGCCATGTTTTGTGGCACTTATAGGAAATTAACTGGCCATAACCTTGGTCAGCAGACTGTATATCAATTACAAAACACTTTTAAAAGGCTGATCCATGTGGTTTACATACCTCCAGCAAATAACAGGGTTTTACACTGTATTAAGATGGGCACAATATTGTTATTGCGATTGTAGTAAGCAAAATGAGGCTTTGTGAAGGAAAAGGGGTTAAGTGGCATTGATAAGAGCTTAATGATAGTAACAGAAGCACAATATACGATATAGTAACTTTAATATGTATCTTGTATTCTGGTCAACATTTATTCAGTCTCATATTTTTCTGTTTTTAAAATTAAATTTTTTATTAAGTTTTGGTGCACATATTTTTGACACAGAACTAGTGAAATCTATAGCTCCGAATAGACACATTATTACAAATGGTATTACAAATAGAATGATACATGTACATTGTTTAACATTTCTTGCATAGAATCATCACTCTTATACATATTGTGTGTTTCTGGTTGTCATATAATGTTTTTTGTTACTTGTAACAAATTTTATCTGGTTTGATACATACTGTAACAAATTTTATCTGGTTTGATACATACTGTAACAAATTTTATCTGGGTTGATAAATACATAAATGTTTGCCAGTGAATCTAATGAAATTACTGTTAGTTCAAAATAAAATCATGAAAGTTTCAAAGCACAAAAGGTTTGTTGGAATACATTTTCACTATTACAGAAATTAAAATCTACAAAATGTCATTCATATGTACAGGAGTCATAAAATACAAATCCAAAACCTCATTTTTATTTTAGCAGGCTTTCCATCTACTTCCACCCCTCTAACAAAAATAATCAACTTATGAAACTAGTCTCCATCCTTATTTTATTAACATTTTTAATAAAAAGAAAAGAAATCCTATCTCTTTTATAATTTGCTGAATCAAACACGTTTGAGAGATTTTTTAAGAGTTTGAGTTAATAAAATGTTTTTATACATGCACACAAATATTTGTGTATGTTGTGCCATCAGGTGTGGGTAGTGCAATGGGTCGATTCAGGCGAGCAGAGGGAATCATATACAAACATTTGTAATTTCTCTGCCAGATGTGCTCCATGTTGATTCTGTATGAGGTGTAGCTGCAGCTGCTAAGTGTAATAAGATAAAGGAAGCATAGTACTTGTATTGGACCTAAAATGTTTGTCTAAAAACTGATTGTAAGACCTTAAGGGTCTTTCTGGCAACTAATTAAAAACAGTTGGTAGAGTCGGTAGATCATTTTAATTTTATTCACCATCTAGATTTAATTTTTTTTAATTTAACTATATTAAAAGATTATACTTTATGTCATATAGGACATAACCATAATTTTCAAAAATAACTTTTCCTCTGGGAATAGTAGGACAAACTGGAAAATGTTTTGAAATAAAACAAAAGATCCAATTTTTATTCTGTTGTTGAAGAAAATATTTTAAGTATTGAATATTTTGTGAGTAAAAAAAATATTTTAATGCATTTTTAGCAGTTTTTTTCACACTTTTCAGTCATCGTTATTGTTACCATAGCAACTACAATATACATAGAACAAAAGGTTTAAAAAGAATTTGTTTGTCCTTTTGGTACTTAATTTTTTTTCACTGGTGTTTCAATGTGTTACGTCTTGGGACAAATAGTAATTCATCATCCATTTTTTCCAGTTAGTTTTGAGTTTCTGGGAAAATATGTTCATGTTTTTTGGTTTTGGCTTAGGGTAGAATGGGAAATGTTTTGTTTACATACTGAAAAAAGAAGAAATGTATAATATGATTAGTGTTGGCTCCTTTTTCTGTGTAGGTTTATATTGCCAGAAACAAATTCTTTTGTTGGGGTTTCTTGCAGTTATACTAATACAAGAATATGTACATGTGTAACCAAATAGTCTGAGACAACTGCCATTTTCTTTCCTTTTCTGTCTAGATTAGTGTTCAATGAAGGAGTTTTTATATTGGAGAGAAGTATTCACACATACCTTGTAACAACACATTAACGTTTTTGCCATTAGTAAATTACACTGAATTATAATAAAAAGATATAGTGAGGCATTCTTTTTCTTAAAAATAAAAGTTGAATATTTGTTAATTTATAAAATGGTAAATTCTTTTGAAACATTTTAGAAAACTGGGGTGCCACTTTTCAAGTGAGGACCATCAATGCAATCAGTATTTTACAGGAGCAGATCCAGAATTTCATAAAAGAGCTGCCATCCTAAATGAAAAATGGTGCGTAAAATTTTTTTTTTACTGAAAATGGGAGAGAAGAGAACTTGTTATATTCCCCCTCCCTAAATCCATCTGTGAGTGATGCTAGTGTATATTTGTAAACTGGTTTCATACTGTCTTGTAACTCTAGTAACAGGTACTTTTCACTGGTAATAGTAAACAGTCCATTATACAGTGTAGGTACATGACAAACTCCGCTTACATGCGGCTACCGCTTCGGCCTAAAATTTTGTTTCGCTTTGGAGCACTTTGGGAAGGAGGGGCGACCTGTTTTCTATCATGTCATCAGTTTATTTTTAGAGATTCCCAAGCTACACCAAACTGATGATGTAGTTCACATGTTCACCTGCTACCTTGTTTTGGAATTGTTGATCTCCGAGAAAAATTAAGAAAGTTGTGTAATTTAGAAATCAAACATCATTTTCAACTTCAAAACTCGCCTTGAAGGAAAGAACCTAACACTTTTTTGACTTCATTCACATGTTTAATATATA
>JAULBS010078153.1:0-19749 GCA_032355785.1 Symmetromphalus regularis
CTCGATAACCACAGGAGCGATTTTTATTTTTTAAACTGCGTTGCATAGGTACTGAAATAATCTATAAATCATTTCATAACGCCATTTCAAAATCTCTGATAGTTTTTTAAGTATAACAGATCTTATGAAATATATTGACCTTTATACTATTGAACCCCAGAGCCCAGGATTTATTAAGGAGAAAGTTGTTTTTATGACCTAAATTCATTACTGACTGTGATGAAAACTGGCATGGGAGTCGTTTCCCAAAATTTCCCGTTTTGCCGCAATCTTTAAAAATGGCCGCCATTTTGAATTACTTTAAATAATTGCCAAAATCTCGATAACCAGAGAAGCTATTTTAATATTTTAAATTGCGTTGCATAGCTGTTGAAATAATCTATAAGTTATTTCATTATGGCATTTCTAAATCTCTGATAGTTTTTTAAATATAACAGATGTTTTAAAAATGAAATGGCGTTGTGTATGTATATTAACATTTACACTCTTAAATCCCAGAAACCCACATTTATTGAAGGGAAAGCTGTTTTTATGACCTGAATTCATTACTGATAAGCCTGTGATGAAAAGTGGCACAGGAGTTGTTTCCCAAAATGTCCCGTTTGGCCGCCATCTTTAAAAATGGCCACCACATATAAAAATTGCTACCAGTTTGCATTATTTGAAATAATTGTCAAAATCTCGATAACCAGAGAAGCTATTTTCATTTTTTAAACTGCGTTGCAAAGGTATTAAAATAATCTATAAATCATCTCATTACGGCTTTTCTAAATCTCCGATATTTTTTTTTAGGTATAATAGAGTTTTTACAATATAATATATATCCAACGGTTTTTGGACTATAATCGATTTAATGTAAAATAACAGCATTTTCAATTATTTTGAAAAAAATATATATAAAAGAAAAGGGGAAAATATATTTTTTATAACATTTATTAATTAAAACAAAAATATCTTGATAATAAATCAAATATATTTACAGGGGGCAGAAATATTTCAGATGGGGTTAAAATATTTTAGACATTTTGTTTTAATTGGGGGCTGTAATATTCTGTAAATCGTCTCTATTGCATCGTGGCTCTGCTACAACTGATAACAATACATATATAAAAGTGTACTGGTTAATAGGTCAGTGACATATCTTGAGCTGGGTGGTCTTCAGTCTTAAAACGTTAGCTGTTGAGAGTAAGATAATAAGAACTATATAAATCTGATGAATCTGATTATGATGAAAATGAAGCTGTCATGTTAGAATCTTCGGAGGAAGACAGTGATGAAGATGGGGAATGTGTTGAATGAAAAATATAATAAAACCCAAATTCTACTGCTAAAATAATGGTAATAATTGTCTTTGTCCTTTTAAATAATTGAAAACGCTGTTATTTTACATTAAATCGATTATAGTCCAAAAATCGTTGGATGTATATGAATACAACAATTAAGTGATTTATAGATCACGTTGATACATAAAGAATGCCGTTTAAAAAATAAAAATCGGTTAATTAGTTATCAAGATATCATTATTTATTCAATAAAATGCGAAAAGGCGGCCATTTTTAAAGATGGCGGCCAAACATGAAATTTGGGGAAACGACTGCTATGCCAATTTTCATCACAGACATGTCAATAATGAACTCAGATCATAAAAAACAGCTTTCCCTTTCATAAATCTGGGGTTCTGGGCTTTAAAAGAGTAAATGTCAATATACGTACACAACGCCATTATATTGTAAAAACTATTATACCTAAAAAAAACTATCGGAGATTTTGAAATGCCGTAATGAGATGATTTATAGATTATTTTAATACCTTTGCAACGCAGTTTAAAAAATGAAAATAGCTCCTCTGGTTATCGAGATTTTGACAATTATTTCAAATAATGCAAAATGGCAGCCCTTTTTATATGTGGCGGCCATTTTTAAAGATGGCGGCCAAACGGGAAATTTTGGGAAACGACTCCTGTGCCACTTTTCATCACAGGCATGTCAGTAATGAATTCAGATCATAAAAACAGCTTTCCCTTAAATAAATTTGGGGTTCTGGGGTTTAAGAGTGTAAATGTTAATATACATACACAACGCCATTACATTTTTTTTTAATCTGTTTTATTTAAAAAGCTATCAGAGATTTTGAAATGCCATAATGAAATAACTTATAGATTATATCAACAGCTATGCAACGCAGTTTAAAATATTAAAATAGCACATTTGGTTATCGAGATTTTGACAATTATTTAAAATAATGCAAAATGGCGGCCATATTTAAAGATGGCGGCCAAACGGGAAATTTTGGGAAATGACTTCCATGCCAGTTTTCATCACAGGCATGTCAGTAATGAATTCAGGTTATAAAAACAGCTTTCTCTTTAATAAATCCTGGGTTCTGGGGTTCAAGAGTGTATATGTCAATATACATACACAACGCCATTATATTTCAAAAGATCTGTTATACTTAAAAAACTATCAGAGATTTTGAAACGGCGTAATGAAATGATTTATAGATTATTTCAGTACCTATATAACGCAGTTTACAAAATAAAAATCGCTTCTCTGGTTATCGATATTTTGACAATTATTCAAAATACGGAAAATTGGCGGCCATTTTTAAAGATGGCTACCAAACGACAGGTGTAAAAAAAAAAGACTCCCAGGCTAATTTTCATCACAGGGACGTCAGTAATTAATTTCAATCATAAAAAAAGGTCCCCTCGAGAAACGCACGGGGGTGGGTATTATGACTGGATTATATATATTAATTGAGTAAAACATTTAATATACTTTCACTTAAAATACAGACTGAGTTTGCACGATGGCAATCAACATCCCCGCCCTGGTTTCCGTCGTTGTGTTCTACATCGTCATTCTGGTGGTCGGCGTCGTTGCTGGACGGAAGTCTGCCAGATCTAGAGACAGTCATGAGATATACCTGGCAAACAGAAACATTGGAATCCTACTGTCGTTTTTCACTCTCACGGGTACGTTGTGTTGTAAGAACAGCATAGCAGATGATCACATATAATACTGGGAATACTTATTCAGGGACAACGCCCTTTTTTGTGACAATATTTACATTTGTTATGTCGTAGACGCCCTTAAAATGCCCTCTATTCAGGCTACACCCCCCCCCCCCCACCCTCATCCCTCCTCATATATAAACTGCTGTGCCGGTATACTTAATAAGGGAACGTTGAAATTGTGTCCAATTTGTGTGCGGTTTTTAGTTTTTTGTCTTTTTCTTCTTTCTTTTTTCTTCTTTTGTTTTTTTTTTCGTATTGTTGAAATACATTCCATAATGAGTCCAGTATGGGTGTTCACGTGCAATTTCAAATTGCAGTATAAATTGGAAGCTACCGCACCCCGCACGCTTTACACCAGATACGTGTGAAAACAGCTTTATATTCAGTTAGGTGTAACTGAATCGTTCAGTTTTAAAATACACAGTTCTATGAAAATCCCATATACTTACATTGATTGATTGGTTTTTTTTTTTAACGATCCCCCAGCACAAAAAATAAACATTGGCTATTGGGGGTCATACAGTGGACAAATATAAAAAATATTTCATATACTTACATAATCTTTGGTAATGTTGTTGTCGTTTTGTTTCAATATTATATATATACATGCATATACCTTAGTCAGGAGCGTTGGAACCGGGGGTTTGGGGGCTTCACATACACAATAATTCCTATAAATATGTTCCTTATTCATCCTTGAATTATTTACTGAATTATTATCTGATGTTTAGAAACGGGAGCAGCCCCCCCCCCCCCACCTAATATGAATTTCGTTTCAACGCCCCTGTTAGTGTTTTCTAAAGTGAAAAATAAAAACCCATGTCATCTTTTGTTACCATAGTCATCCACTGGCACATCACCAATTATTTCCTGCATATATTTTGTGTCTGTGCAATAAGTTTGGGTGGTGGAGTTCACATTAATGTGTATTAGTATTTGTTACATAATCATATTTTGTATTTGTGCAGCAAGTATGGTTGGTGGAGGTTACATTAACGGAACAGCCGAGATGATGGCACGGAGTGGACTTGTCACGACGATGGCGCCTTTTGCGTTTTGTCTTTCTTTGTTCATTGGTAAGCATTTAATGCAAGCTATATACGTCTGATCTACTCGTTTAAAATGTACTGAGGTTGGTGAGCATTTAATGCAAGCTCTATACGTCTGATCTACTCGTTTAAAATGTACTGAGGTTGTGAGTATTTAATGCAAGCTCTATACGTCTGATCTACGAGTTTAAAATGTACTGAGGTTGTGAGTATTTAATGCAAGCTCTATACGTCTGATCTACGAGTTTAAAATGTACTGAAGTTGATGTATTTAATGCAAGCTCTATACGTCTGATCTACTCGTTTAAAATGTACTAAAGTTGATGTATTTAATGCATGCTCTATACATCTGATCTACTCGTTTAAAATGTACTGAGGTTGATGAGTATTTAATGCAAGCTCTATACGTCTGATCTACTCGTTTAAAATGTATTGAAGTTGATGTATTTAATGCAAGCTCTATACATCTGGTGTACTTGTTTAAAATGTTAAAATGTACTGAGATAGATAAGTCAATCGATTTTTAAAGTTAAACTCCAGACCAGTAGATACTATTAAGAATTGTACATAGTTTGCACATTTGTGTAATTCTACAGTGGAAATCTCACCAGTGTGAGGACTAATAGGTTCGAGTTTCATTTGAGGCACAATAGGTCTTTTATCAGTAACATCGGCTGCAGTACATAATGAATGTTTCGTGTGTCAGCAGTTTCTTTGTAGGGTGTTTTTTTTTTCCCAGAGACTTAAATCGTCGGCGAATAAATTAAGTAACGGTCATGACTGACAATAATTAAGCATTATCGCCTTATTTCATTTGTGTGACGAAATATATGATTGTCTTAATTTTACAGGTGGAATGCTTTATGCACCAAAAATGCGTCGTGGAAATTACGTCACCATGTTCGACCCTTTCCAGATAAAATACGGGAGACGAGTTGGTGGACTATTGTTCTTTCCGCAACTTTGCGGTGATCTTTTCTGGTCTGCCGCCATATTGGCAGCTCTCGGTGAGATAGTTTAGTATCGTATCCATATATTTCCAAATGAACATAGGTGATGATTTTTTTAAAGCTATCTTGTATCATCACAGAGCTTTGATTATAGGGATATCTTGATATGTGACCCATTCCGTTTCAGTTGTTGAAGGGCTGGACACTATTGTTTGGTCTTCGAGAAAACAGCTGCAAGGCTTAGTGGGTAGGTGTACGCCACATGCACTGACAAGTGGTCCAGAACTGGTTTATCAAAGACCATGATATGTACTGCGCTGTCTGTAGGAAAGAGTAGCCTATGTGGTGGTAGTGGGTATCGTCTAAAGACCATGAATAGCAAAACAATCTTTATCATCACATACTTAATAGCCGTTGATTTAACATTGTCTATGGGTGTCGTTTAACAAACAACCCTTTCCTTTTATTTTAGGTACTACAGTGGCAATCATACTGGACATCAGTAACACCATCGCTATCTTAGTATCGGCCTGCGTGGCCATCTTCTACACCTTCCTGGGAGGTTTGGCTTCTGTCGCCTATACTGACGTCATTCAGCTGATGTGCATCCTCTTTGGATTGGTACGTCGATATACTCATGACTTCTTGAACTACGTAACTAGAGATATTTTTAACCATTGGCCTACCATTGCTGCAATCATAGTACATATATTAGGTGGGCTAGTAGATTTTGAAGATAGCCAATTTTATTAAATGCTAAAAAGCATCTTATCAAAAAGGATATTGAATATTCATTTTATTTATTTATTTATTATTATTTGTTTATTAATTTATTTTATATTATTATTATTTTGTTTTTTGTTTTTTGCCTTGCAGTTTTTGGCGTTTCCATTTGCCATGCACCATCCGTCTGTGGACATGTCTCGTATCAGTGACTCCTGGCTTGGCCACCTGGATACCAGCATCCTGGGAAAGTACCTTGACACGTGCTTCATGTTAGTTCTTGGAGGAATTCCTTGGCAGGTATAGTTTTAGAATCTGTAACGATATTCATGACATAAAACCTCTCGGTTTTCTAAACAAGCATGAATTTGTCGTAGACTCTCATCGTTAATATTGACTTTGTCCAGTGATGTCCCATAAGTCCTCGACGGGGAAAACGTCTGGACTGTTTTCAGGTTTGTATAATGTTTCATTCCTAACTTATTCAGATTTCAATTCAAATATCCCCTACTTACGTTTAACATAATATTATGGCTGAGATATTTTTGTTAAGTGCATATTGGTATACCAGTTTTGTATTTGTGTGTTAAATGTGAATTGTTTGTTTTTAGGTGTATTACCAGCGTGTTCTGGCTTGCAAGACTGCCGAAGGGGCTCGTCTCTCTTCTGTATTAGCCGCCGTCTTCTGTCTGTTCTTAGCCATTCCACCTGCCATGATGGGACTTATTGGCGCTGCTACTGGTCAGTCCAGATGTTTTGTACGCTTTACTCTTATTCTGCTGTCACTCCATCCACATAATACATATTCATCCAGCTATATATATATATATATATTCTGTTCTTAGCCATTCCACCTGCCATGATGGGACTTATTGGCGCTGTTATTGGTCAGTCCAGATGTTTTGTACGCTTTACTCTTATTCTGCTGTCACTCCATATAATACATATTCATCCAGCTATATATATCTACAGATCACGATGGCATGGTGCAACAATATATGGGTCATTGTTTTACAATTTTCCTATCAGCTTTATTTTCTCGAGACTGGCAGTTTCAGGAAAACAGGAAGATGTACTGTCTAATATAGTTATCACTGATGACAGAAACTTTAAATATGGTCAGGTTAGGTTTATATTACACATACAATAACGTGTACATGGAAGCATTTCAGTTCTCTTCAAATTGGCTTATAATGGCCATGAATAGTCCCCCCCCCTCCCCAAATACACTAATAATGCACATGAATGAATATTTATATATTGTATTGTATTGTATATTATTACATATTGTATTGGATTAGACTGGATTATATTGGATTCGATTTGATTCAATTCGATCGCTGCACTGCACTGCGCCACACTGCACTGCACCACACTGCACTTCGCTACATTACATTAGATTATACTTAATACAGAGGGGTTTTTTTTAATTTAAATTTATTATTATTTAGTTTTTTTTTTTTCGCAGATCTCTTAATATTTTCTTTTTTACCAGATTGGAATCAGACTACATACGAGGGTCCTATTCCATTGCCGGACAGTGAATATAATGTGATTCTTCCCATGGTTCTCAACTACCTGTGTCCACTTCCGGTTGCTGTGATAGGCATTGGAGCAGTGGCTGCAGCCGTCATGTCTTCTGCCGACTCCTGTGTATTGTCCACTGGAACAGTGTTTGCTAAGAATATTTATAAAGACGTTTTTAGACAAAAGGTGCATTAAAATAGATAAATAATTATTCCCCAAACAAACTTTTACCATTATAAAATAAATGTTTAAATTTGCGCCCCTTACCCCTGTTGCAGCTATAAAATATTTTAAAATTGAATGTCCCTGCTCCATCCACGATCCTAACTACGTTGATGGTCTTTTTAACAAATATAGCTACGCTTAATAATAATAATCACCTTCCTTAAACATATTTTCTTTTATACTGTTAACTATTACAGTAACCTGACTAACATTTTATTTTATATTTGCAGGCTTCTGGCAGAGAACAGATTTGGGTTCTGCGAATTACTATCGTTGTTGTTGGTTCTCTTGGGGCAGCTTTGGCCATCACGGTGGAGAGCGTTTATGGCCTGTTTACTCTGTGCGCGGACCTCATGTACGTTGTTCTCTTCCCTCAATTGACCTGTGTTCTTTGGCTGGAACCCTCCAACACGTACGGATGCCTTATGGGATACCTTGTGTCCTTAGTGTTTAGAATAGGTGGGGGTGAACCAATGCTCGGCATCCCCGTTTTAATCAAATATCCGATGTATGATGAAAAGTTAGGACAACGCTTTCCTTTCAAAACGATGGCCATGCTCTTTGGCTTTATAACGATAGCTGGTGTGTCTGTACTGACCAATTTTCTTTTCCATAGAAGAATTATTGATTTGAAGTACGATGTGTTTAAGTGTATAGAAAAGGGGATAGCTCGACGTCGCAACATACAGCGAGGAGAAAGTATTCTTGCTAAAGGTTCTGATGATGTTGTTAGTTTGCCACGGAAGCTGGACAAAGAGTCAACAGTTGAAACATCTGAAAATTTGTGATTCATCAAGGCCGCAGTATGTAAAATACTGTTAATAGTTAACGATTTCGAACACATCTCAGGCCAGTAGGAATCGGGGGCATGGCGGGCACGTTCCCACCATTTGTGAGCCTTTTTTACACATTAGTGATATAGAGTTTGCACCCGATCTGTCATTGCCCCTACACCACACACCCAAATTCGTTCCTACGGGCCTGCATCTTACAGGTTTGTTTTGGTGCCCATCATTTGTAATTATCATGTTTCAGTCGCTTTTCTGTTTTAATATTAAATAATTAGGTCACACACAAATACACTAGTTGGTAGAGCTGCTTGGTAATTTTTGTCAAAAAAGTAGCGAGACGATATTGCTTCATCTGTGTAGTAAAATGATAATTTAAAGCATCTGCACGCAAGTGCACCATATCAAAGGAAAGAGCTCTTCCTAATCGAACTATATTACGGGTAATGGTGGTGATGTCCATGCAGTTCACAGGTTGTACGTAGGTTAGGCCTGCTCTGCTAGATTCTTATAAAGAGGAGTATCAGTCGTAATACTTTTCCACCATCCTTTTAGTTACACTGGGATTTCTTAATCAAGTACGTTCTCCCATGTGTAGTCAGGGTACTGTTGTAAACTGACATAGTACACAACTTAATTCACTGCCTTTCAACAACTATACAGTCGCAACGAAAGAGACAACCGCGTAAGCGTGTTTTGTTATGTAAATAGGTCTTTGAAATTGAGACAATAATTATTATTTTGTGTAGTCCTCACCGCACTTCGATTTTTTTTATATATGTTATATCTAGTTCCTTGAGGGGAGATATTTTACACATTATGAACCCTCTTTGTACACATATTTTTGTTCACTCGCCGCACGTGCTAATTATATAAATAATTATATAAATATGTGACTACCAACATTGCGTGAAATATGTACAGAGTTTGAATTTATTTTATCATATAGCGTCACCATGAAATGTGAATTTTGACCTCTGTTTATCGATGGTCGAGAGTCAGGTTGAGGTGTGATGGGCCACAAGAGCGATTCACCTCAGCATTTACATTTGATTTCCTCCCTTTCCTGCCAGTTGTCCACAACTCTCACATCAAATGATTAAATCTGGAATGTCAGAAAGTGTATTACTAATACTACATAAAAGACCCATCGCTTGTAATAATCAAAACGGAGTACAATAAGTGGCGACGACAGGTTTCTTTTGTTGACTATGTATATATGACATAATATTATACCAAATTATACCCGATACGTAATAGTCTCTTGTTTAACATCATCACAACGTCATAAAAACCCGGGCCGAGAAAACATTTTTTGATTGGATTCTTCGCATCATGAGAACATCACAATTCGGTTTTCAATGGATCGGCCTTCACCTTGTCGATGTAAATAATGAATGGAAGATAGGAAAAAAATGAACGGAAATACAGCGGTTATCAGAAACGTCAATTTCAAAGGTAATACTAAAAACGCAAAATAATGAAAGTTGCCTTCCTTGTAAGTAATTGTTATCAAAGAAGAACAGGTGCTTTATATTCAGTGATAGTTTCACTGTCAAAAAGCAACTTCTCGAAGTGTTGGGTGTTTTCCACAGTAACATGACCGTGGCCGATTTGGCTTATAAAAAATTTAATGAGCGATCTGATTGGATAATACTTTAAAATGTTTTCGTATAGATGGCGCTGTAAGCAGCCCGGGTTTTTATGAACTATATTTGTCAGAGGTCCCACGGACTCTGAGTGACCCCATACGTTGTGAGGATGCTTGTTTAATAATAACGCTATCATATATACTAGTGACGTCACAGTTATAATTAACTTATTATATAACATTATATCATAATTCTGCGATACAGTATTTATGTATTTATGGATAATAAAATTGTATATTTACAAATGTCTTCATATTTTGATGTCTTCGTATGGTAGAAACAACAAAGACGCAGAAAACAAAGTAACAAACTGAACTCTTCAAATCTGCCACAATCTCAGTACACAAATCAACTATGGTTTTCTTATAAAGATAATAATATCAGCTCGACTTTAGTAAACTTTTCGTCCAGAATGACGACAACGCGTGATTAACAAAACAGACTGGTGGGGTTAGGGTTGGGGTTGGGGGTTGCAGGGAAACATGAATTTTGAAATGGTAATCAACTATTAAGATTTTCAATATAAAAAGGCGGGTGTGGGGTGAAACTAAGTTAACATTAATTATAAAAGTTAAAAAGAAGTGGGAAAAGCGAACGCTCAACTCAACCAATGACAGCCTATCAAATACAATCAATTCTTTATTTCCGTTATATATGAATGATATAAACGGAAAAGACATATAAGGTTTAGCATATTATACAGATACATTGTAAGACATAATAATTATACAGCACACATTTTTGGGTAAAAAGTTCTAGACTGTGGTGGGGGTCTGGAGAGTTCTGTCATCCTGTTATTAAACATTTCATAACAAGACTGACCTATTATAGTTGAGATGTGCCTTGGGCAGTCTAGGAGGAAGAAATATTTCTCTAAGTCTGTTAGATGTGTAAAGTCTGGACAGAAATGTTGTATTTTATTGTATAGGATGCTTCTTATGTGGGTGTTTGTGGGGCATGTTGTCAGAAAATGTGTTTCTTCTTCTACGTCCAGATTACATAATCTGCATAGTCTATCTTTTCTGTCAGTGTCTCTATATCGTCCAATCTCTACTTCTAGTCTGTGTGCGCATATTCTAAGTTTTGTGAGTGCTTGTCTGAAGTTGACGTTGTTTATGAAATTTAGGTATTCGGCCATTTCATATGTGTCTTTAAATACAAGTCTGCTATGACAACGACTGCCATAATGAAAACACCTTTGAACAAATACCACACGGAGAATTGGCCTGCCACCTCCCCATTCAAACCCCATCATATTTGTGTCTATTGTTAAAACTAGTTGAAATTCTTTTCATGATAATTACATGTGTGCGTGTGCACACGTGTGCATGCGTGTATGTGTTTTTCAGGAATTAATTTTGAGAATTTAAAATTGCATTCACATTTTAGCGTCAGTACGTTTGCAAGTTAATTACCTTGAATCTGCTTCTTTTTGGTTCTCTTTTTTAGAAATAATAATGCTGTTAATTTTAGTTTTTATACTAACATATTTATTAATAAACATAAACAATCCGTTTGTGGTTTTGTCAGTGAAATGTGTTTAAAAGAGAAAATACCAAACTCAAACTATATACCGTTACGTATATCAACGTAAAGGAAATGTTGAAACATTGTTTATATCAACTTAACGTATCCATAAGTAATATAATTTTTAAAAAAATTCTTTTTCTTTAAAAATATATTTAGACGAAACATATTTTACTAACCGATTTACATTTTTAAATATTTTGTTTTTAAAACCAAGAATAAAAACAAAACATAAGCTTTGAAACCCTCAAACGATTCGCTTAAATAAATAATAACCTCTTTAGGGGAATGAAATAATATTTACATAGCAGGTATTAAAACAGACTAACAAGTTAACAACGTTTTGAACAGGACCTCGTAGACCAGACAGCAAAGAAAGTGTTCCGCCTTGAAACAATTGCTCTAACCACTCGACCCCGCGGCCATGATGACAGTATAGCCACCGCAACACCTGTACCGATAACATTCTCCAGTCTGGAAGCTGTCCAACAAAAATACGTTTAAAACACAAAATAATATTCTCTCTTAAACATCAATCAGTTATTCCGGGACACGTGACCTATAACATAAATTCTTGTTTCAAATATTCACCGTCAAAGTGGCATATTTCTAAATCATGGACATGTTTTCTATAGTCAGTTGAATAACTGGTATAATGAGGTTTTTCAAACTAACAGCGGTCAGTTTAGTACGAATGTTATACTAGTAACACCCCCCCCGACCCCCCACCAAGCCACACACGCTTCTACCCGCACCTCCGACATCGTTGTTTGCGGCACTACCAGGATATGTATGTGTTACCACTAAAGACAGTAGAGATTTATAAGGACATTTAAAATGAAACAAGCATTAAACAAGATGTTTTATTAGTTTTTCAGAATAGGTCTATATTTCGTGAAAGAAAACGTATTATTTAGAGGAGAAAAATATGTAAGAGAAAAATTATTAAAACGTGTTTCCCTTAGAAAATAAATATTCCAGACTAAATCGATTTTCACATAACATTTTTTAATACGGAGGCCTATTTTCACCTTAACCTCATCCCACCCTCTTGAAAAATATCTACCCAAAGACTTATAATGAGGGTGTAGTGGGTACAGCCCTATCGCTCTTTCTGATTCCAATTGTATTTTTTCTAATACGGTCCGCCAAATAACTTCCTTATCGGTTTAATGTAAACATGTAAACGAGTGCCTGTCAAACTGGCGAATACCTAAGATTGTAATGTGCCATTTCGCATGCGGATCGCTTGTGTGTATATATACAAGCCCTCGGACAACTAGCATCCTGTGCACGACACCTAGAGAAGTCCTACAAGAGCTGCACTGCAACATCATTTACTATGAAAGGTAACTTAGATTACTTTAATACCTCTTATATCATTTATACAGCAATCATTATTTACTGGCATTGGGGTGTTTTTGGAATTAGAGAGGAACTCCATAATTTAAATGTTTTTTTAACTTCAATTATAGGGCCAAACTAACAGATCCTATATAATTACTAGTATATAAAAGAAAAGGAGAAAAATACCTGTAATTGAACCTGCCTTTATACCCAACTACTTCTTATTCAGTGTCTTTCTAATAGTATGTGGTTGAACAATATCTCTATTTTTCTTTTAAATATATTAAATTATGAAATTTCTATAAATAAATATGTAACAAATAATAAAGAATGAGAGAACGGAAAATGCAATAATAACATTAAAAAAATAACAACAATAGACATTTAATATTTGTTACATTTAACAATTATACATTTTAAAGTAGAAATACAATTAATGTAAAACATTTACATTTTAGCAGTTAATACGTTACCAATATATATTTATATAATAACTTTTAAAAAAATATTATTTATTTATTTTAATCGATGTAGAAAACCTTATATATATATATTTATATAATAACTTTTTTAAAATTATTATTTATTTATTTTAATTGAAGTAGAAAAACACTACGTTAATAAATAATATAAAGAAAAAGAAAAAAAGAAAATAAATCAATTCCTAAAATACTTGTATAATTTGATTTGCGTTGAAATTGTTCTTCAGTAGAGTTGAAAACATTGCATGCATATAATAGGAAAAACATTATGTAATTTAACCATTGTATGATCCCCATTAGCTGGTATTAATTTTGTTGTGCTAGGGGAGGTTCGTTAAACAAATATGTCTATCTATCTAAAGTTTGATTTATTTAACGACGCCTCTAGAATCCCATTGATAATCTTATCTGACATATTTATTTAGAGGAAACCCTCTGCCGCCAGATAGGCTCCTTTTTTCAATAAACAGCAAGGGGTCTTTTATATACACTGTCCCATAGACAGAACAACACATACCACAGCCTTTGATGAACCAGTTGTGGACCACAGGTTGAACGGAAAATAGCCCAAACTGCAAATGGGTCGGACCACTGAGAAGGATCGATTCGACGACCTACAGCTTCACAGGTGGTCATGTTACCGTTTGAGCTACATCCTGCTCCATGTCTGTTTATGCATAGAGCAGGAATATGGCACAAAGAATGACAGTAGTCTATTCAGTGTTTACGACGTTGAAATTGTAACATTTAAACTGAAGAAAGGCAAGGTATATTTGTACATCCTTTTTGATCAGCGCCTGTTGGCTGTCAAACATGCGGTCAGCAGAAGAAACCAATATTTATACATAAGCTATGCCTTTTGATTAGAAGTAAGCCGTTTTTAAATCAACCTTATTATAGATAGAATATAACATACTACAATAGTTTATAGACCCTTCCATGAGTTTAATATATAACGTGATTTATTCCTGTTACAAAAGTGCATACCACCATTCGTTGTGATCACACCGAGAGTTTGTTTTCACCGTGATGATGTTTATTTAATTATTAGTGAGCTTGTTATGTGTGTCCTCTGTTGATTACAAATATGTGAACACGCTTTTAAGTGCATGATATACACGCTGTCTAGCATTCCCCACTGTACAGTGTATGTAGTTCACTCCTATATACCAGAGTATAGATATATTTAAAGTTTTAATTATTCCCAATCTCTTGTCGTAGGCTACCGTTTATCAGTTTTTTCCCATTATAATTTACTAACGTTAGACACCTATTCGATAATGAAAAAAAACAACTTTGGAATTTCCCTCCTGAATCCCCGTATCCGTCTCTGCTAGGCCTTTGAGCATAACGAATTTTAATAACCTATATGTGGATCACGCAAAATGTTACTAATAACACTTTTTGTAACCCATTTTAAATTATGTTATTATGCCAACTAATGATTTAATAAATCAGGGACGTTGGAACGAAATTCATACGGGGGAGGAGGACTGCTCCCGTTTCTAAATATCAGAATTTGCCGGTGAATAAGGAACATATTTATGGAAATTATTGGGGGGAGGCTGTTCTCAAATAACTGAATGTAATACATTTCGCACGATTAATCTGCGCACTGCTTATTTGTTGTTTCAAAACGGAAAGGGCGGATGAGGATCATTCTCTCAATTTTAAGAACATATTTGCATAACAAAACAATTTTTATGCAGTTGTCTCTTCCGTTGGACTGTACATAATGTTGTATGATTGTTATAAGGCCGTGAACTACAGCTATGCACTATGTCATTTTACACAGTACCCTGGCTACACATGACAGCACGTACTCTATGAGTACCAACTTGATTAAGAAATCTCATTGTGACTAAAAGGGTGGTGGAAAAGTATTACTGCTGGGTTATCCGGGTACTCTCCAAAATAATAACTTAGAAGAGCAGATCGAACCAATGCATCACCTATTTCATGGACATTTCCACCATTGCCCATAATACAGTTCGGTAAGAAAGAGTTCCTTCCTTTGAGGTGGTGAGCATGCGTGCAGGCTGTTCCGATGAGCAATTAAGGAATTAGACCACAATTATTTTATTTTATTATGCTATACAGGGGTGGATACAGGAAATTTAGAAAAGAAGTAACCAAAGATATTTTGAGATTTTTTATTATTGGGATGGATTGGGGGAGGGGGGGTAAATTTAGCTGAGACTAAATTATAAAAGGAAAAAAATTTAAAACATGTGATTTAAATAGTAAAGTCTACCGTAATAATTTTATTGCAATAATCCAATACAGATCAGTTTGCCAACCAAGAACACCCAAGCTATGTTGTGCTACGTCTGTTTTACTGCACAGCTAAGGTACAGTTTACATGAAAGTACCAATGGTACTTACATATAGTATCGTTCTTTAAGATGCTTTCAACTAAAGTGCGATTCCGAGAACTGAACTGTTGCCATAAAATTAATAATAATTAATGGATCGGGCACTGCTTTGTGACTCATGTGGTATATACGTGGTTCCCCAGAAAGTTCGGTTCATGAAAATAAAGCATACAGCTCATCTCTTTCATTGTTAACCATTGTTAAAATACTTAACATTCCCACGAAATGACATGCCTGTTTATGTAAGGAAAAATTCGGTTCGAGCAAAATGGCATGAGCAGCATTTGTAAGCCATAGTAGGCCTTGTAGCCTTAAAACACTTTAAAAGCCTAGGCATATGTTTTTACATTGAGGACGTTGATTTTTATAAACATTACAAATATTTAAAAACATTACAATTTCCTGTTATTAGATGTATCTTTTAACATTAAAAAGGCTCAACAATCAAGAAATAAGCATTTCTGCATTGTTATTAAATCGGTATATATATGTGTTTTTTCTTGATACTTTTTTGGAATTTAGATGTAATCCTAATTAAGTCGTAAAACGGATTTTTAAAAGTTAATAACTGATTAGCTTAGAACATTTGTATAAATTTGGAATTTTGAAAATCAGTGATAACCAATTTGGAAAACGGGAAAAAAACCTCCAAGCAAATATTGTGAACTATATTCGTTCTATATGTTAGTGCGGCAAAGGCTGATCTAGTGATTAGAAAAGCAGAAGTGTGTCGAAACGTTGTGATAAGATCTGCAGGTATTTGAGATACTGGTGCATAAAGTGTATTTAATAAATGCCCCTTGCTATAACCAACTTGAAGAATTATAAATAATGAATATTACCTTTAAAGAAACCTACGATTCTGATAAAAGGGGCGGATACACTCAGATTAATGATCTTGCTAATACAGTTTGAAAGAGGGTTTCGAAAGATGGTATATTAATTTCAACAAAACAGTTAGTCCTGCTGGATCTGAATTGTGCATATATTCTCATGATCACGATCCCATCCCCACCCACCCCCACTTGCGATTTTCTAATACTCCATTCATAATTGTTTTACTATTAGTATGAGGCAATCATAACTAGACGTCGTGGTTCTAAGGAAACATATTAACGACGATGCTGTTGGATCTCTTTATGAATGGTAGTGTTTACATTAAGTCAGTTGATAAACGATGATTATTATAGTGTCTGACTTCGATGCCATCATGCCATTTCATTAGACAAAGTAAATAACTAAACATGCACCATGATGTCAAGCAATAAGTATTATTCTTAATGAAAACACTATGACAACATAAGAAAAAGTAATCTACATTGAGAAATACCTCTTCATTTTCTAACTGAAGAGTTTTCGCAAAACACGCTAAATCCACAATATAGATAAAATGAGATAGCCATGTTCTTCCTTATTTTAACATACTTGTAAGCCGTCATCGAACCGCCTCACCCATGTACGTTCTTTGAACGTAATAGCTGACCCTTCACCCTTACCACCACCACTTGGGTGCGTATGTATTTTATGGGTACCATTTCTTGGTTTGTCACATAGGGTCTTATGTACACACTGGAAATTGTAAAGCATTAACTTTGAATTATTTAATATGCTATAGCTTAATACAGTACAATTAAGCTACTACAAACATCAAAATACCCAGAAACACACATTATGTAATGTGCCTAATATATTCTCAATAGTGTAAGTTGTGTGTTATTTTAACAGTACTTACCTTTTTTTTTTTTTTTTTTTTTTTTTAATATAAAAGTTGAAGAAAGAAAACGATAAAAAGAAGAAAAACATGTTTAAATTCAATTCAGACTTTTGTTATCTGAACGTTTCAAATTGTATCTAATCATTTTATTAATATAGTAGTACATATATATATCTTTTTTTCAGTTGATGCTTCATTAACTGTTTAGCCCAAGCTAAACTTGTAATCACATTTAAATCAAGTTGTTGTTAATCAAAACAAATTATGTCTCTGGTTCTAGGTCGTCTTAAGAACTATCGTCGGGTGCCCTGTTTCGGTGGGTGCATAAATCGGGCGTAATCATGTGCTTTGTGGAAGATCTATGATGTCGCCCGTTTTAGCCTAGAAAATGTAAACAAACCGCTGTTACATAAAAAAAAAGCTTTGACGAAATAAGTACAAAACAAGTCAATAGTCCACATTTCAAATTGATACACAACTGAATTTAGTATATTTCTTAATACCTTTTTAAATGTTTATATAAAAGTCCATAATTTTAAAATAACTTATAAAATAAAAACAATTTACTTGTCAGATGTTGTATTGTTGTCTGGCAGCTCAAATCATGTGATTGCTATGTGCTATATTTTCGCAAGTTCCTTTACAGACCATTGCCAAAAATATACATCTCTTAATACGTTTATTTAAAGTGCCATTGTTTCATGAATGTCATTCAAATGCAAAATAATGTACTTTTTACATGAATTAACAATTTTAAATAAGACTTTTTGTTTCTACAGTTTATGAAATTATTAGCAACAAATGTTTTATTAATTTTGGTTTTAATCTGTACCAGTGATCACGTCATTCTAATCATCCACCAAGACAGGTTACGTAATTCTCAATATTGACCTCAGAGGGTCGTTATTTGTTTTGATGCCCGAATTTTCAATATTACCATGGAAAATTCAGTTCAGTGCATATTATTGGAACAGAAACTCCAGTAAAAAGATAGATGGACATATAACCAAGGTATCAGTTTTAAAATTCTTGTATTTATCAATTTATTGCTTATACCCACAGAAACTGGTCACCCGATGATATATTCCTGACAGGACTGCAATATTTTTAGTAAATTTACATAAATATAATTTCATCAATATTAAAAATAAACATATGACTGACAATATATACTTCAAATATTAATGCTCATTGGCAACATGACATTTTTAAAACTGAAAATAAATTAGATCCTTTATTAGGCCTTCTGCCAATAATGTCCAGAGGCGTTTCTTTTATTAAAAGTTTTAATAATAGAAGTTGTTTGCTGTCCCAAAAAACTATTTTGTGTTTTACTTAAATAAAAGTAAAAAATAAGCATGAAAAATAGTCACTGTCTTCTTGAGTGGAGTTCTAAACCGTGTCTTGCTTTGTTTATTTTTGCATAAATCAAGGCTATCACAAAACATTTATAAACTGCAAGAGGCCCTTAAAGGGTGCAGTACAGTTTTGTAAAGAGGAGACAACTTTCTCTATGAAAAGTTATGCACGAGCAGATATAAAGCTATTTTATCAGTTTTTAACTCGACAACTTACTTTGTTTAATAGACATGACTTCGCTTAAACTCAAACCTACGCTAGTAGTCTGTCACTTCGATTAAATTCAGTTTAAATATCTTTAAACTTCCTACCGGCTCCAATCCAGGAAGTGACTAAAGGGTGGAAGGACCCAGTAGTGCGCATGCGCGAAGTGTACTATACCCAAATAAGGACAGTCAGAACTTACAGAAAGTAATGTTAAATAGTTTTTCGTCCCATTGCAAGAAACGTATTTAATGCTTTTTATGGAAGTAAATCCACACACACCAAATTTGGTATTGATTATGTTTGATCTATGACTAAAAGTCTATTGTTGTTCTTAATATGAACGACTGCGATGCTCGGGACTATAATAATATACAGGCACCGCGGAAAGGGTGGGGGGGGGGGGTCCACCCCACACCCACTTTTTAGGGGACTACTATTTAAAAAAATAAAAATTCGCTAAACAATTTCTTTTGCTGAATAAAAAATCTGAAGAGTTTTCGAAGTATGAGGGGGTTCCTGCAGGAACGTTACTGCCCTTCGGTCACTTACTTTTCAGTGTGCCCCTCCCTCACTTTCAAATGAACTCTGCGGGTCCTGAATATAAAGGTGTTTTATATTAATTTTATATTCATTCTCATAAAGAAAAATTTAATAAAAAGAAATAAATCCCCCCCCCCAATCATATTTTGTGACTATAATTATTTTCATTTATTGACGGCGCCCTTATTCAGTCTTGGCGGGGGGGGGGGGGGGGGGGGGGGGGGGGGGGGGGGGGGGGGGGGGGGGGGGGGGGGGGGGGGGGGGGGGG
>JAULBS010078164.1:0-19749 GCA_032355785.1 Symmetromphalus regularis
GTACTCCGCTTTCCGGATCAATAGGCGGCTCTTAGGGTACTCCGCTTTCCGGATCAATAGGCGGCTCTTAGGGTACTCCGCTTTCCGGATCAATAGGCGGCTCTTAGGGTACTGCCCAGGGACTTCGTCTACCCCTCATTTCCATGGGCTCCTAGGAGCCATAGGTCTTAATTTCCGGAGTTTTTCTGGTACTTCTAAATTTAAATTATCTCCGGTATTAATTTTATAATATTTTTCCTTGACCGTTCTAAATTTAAATAATACCCTCCACCTCAAGTGAATCAAACAAAAAAATAATAAAAATGTTAAGTTCAAAGTCCCTTTTTATATACTAAAGCAGTTTATTAACCACCCAAAATATTTCTTTTCACTCTTTTTTTTTTCTTTCTTTTCTACCCGAACCCAGTGCCCTAGGGGGGTGGGGTGGGGGACGAGCCCGAACCAAAATGGACGTGTGCACGGGTCAAAAGTATGACCTGACTTATTGGAAAGAGAAGCCTAAGTGGCGGCAGTGGGTTTCCTCAAAATAAATATTTTAGAATGACCATATGATTGACGTCTTACTGCCATGATAAGATAAAAATCAATGTGCTCTAGAGGCGTCGTTAAATAAAACAATCTTTACTTTGGACGTAGTAAGGATGTTTTCGTTTACTGCTGTTTATTTATTGGTGTATGGAGATAAACTAATGGTTTTGAACATCTAATACCATCAGTGTTTTGAAGTTGGTTCATGAGTACGTGATAGGATGACTTTGGACAGTCGTGCATAAAAATAAGATTTTAAATAAGATTAAAGTTTTATGTTTGAGTTTTGTATCAAATAATGCTTAAAATATATCAGTCACAGTGCAGTTAAATAAAGTCTTCTAGATTAAAACACTAACTTTTAAAAAAATATTTAGATTGGCAATAACAAATATTATGATTCATTCATACATATGAATGCAAAGCCATTCAGTCGAACCTATGTTTACAGTATACCTGGACAGATATCAAATGGAACAATAATAAGTGATTAAGTGTAAGTGATAAAATATTACACATGTACCGATGGACCTGATTCTGAGTTCCATACCGCTGTCTCGTACGAACACTGGTCAGTCATGCGCACTAGGTATCGTCTGCTGTTCACGCTCCAGTGACCCAATCCACTGACCCACGCATACAAATGATACCATGTCAACAGGACCGACGCATTCGACTATCAACCAATCAAGATAAAAAGACTCATTTCTTTTAAAGTCCATACACAATCGTAGAGCAATAGTGAGATTCCAGAGATATAGCCAACCGCGTCATCTGTAGTTTCAGTGTATTTGTAATATAGTAAAAATGAAGACCAATACCAATGTCAGTGCTAAAGATTTCGCAAAGCCTCATGGATACTACGTAATACATACTGTTTTTTTATGATGTCAAATTTCCATAGAAACAAATAAAACATATATCTGGATACTACATGATACATAATTTTTGTGAAGGCTTTTTTTCCCTGAGAAGTGGAAAGAAACATCTCTTGACATTGCGTGAGATATGTTTTCTGTGATGCGGGATTTACAAAGTAATGAGAAAAAATTCGCTGGTTACTGCGTAAAATATAGTATTTTCTGTAATGCCACTTTTCCAGAGAAATGAGAAATGTAGCAATTGTCGGAGCGGGCTGTAGTGGCCTTACAGCTATTAAAGCTTGTTTAGAAGAAAATATATTCCCAGTTTGTTTTGAGATGAGCAATGACATTGGTGGATTATGGAATTATTCTGACAGCGCGGAAGTTGGGAGGGCTAGCATCTACAAGAATCTTGTCATCAACACAAGTAAAGAAATGATGGCATTCAGTGACTTCCCAATGCCAGAAGACTTTCCGCCGTTCATGCCTCACGACCTCGTTCTCAAATATTTCCGCATGTACGTGGAAAACTTTGACTTACTGAAATACATTAAGTTTGAGACAATGGTTAAGTTCATTGAAAAGGCTCCGGATTATTCAGAATCAGGAAGCTGGCTTGTCACCACCCAAGAGAAAGGATGTAGGTCAATAGAGCAAGTTTTCGATGGGGTAATGGTCTGCACTGGACATCATACAGTGCCTTATACCCCCAGTTTTGTTGGGCTGGAGAAGTTCAAAGGAGTAACGCTTCATTCTCACGCGTATAAGGATTCAACTAAATTTAAAGGAAGAAATGTTCTTATTGTTGGTAAGTAAGCTGGTAAATAAATGTGGTATGTACATTTTTAAATAGTTGATCTTCACGCCGTTGTTGCTTGTAGTAATATACCAATTCAGCATCTAGTTACGATGTGTCATCAAAATAATAATAATAAAACATATCTGCTGTCAAGGCATGTATTATTGTCAAATCCAAATTGTATAATTGTTTATAACTAACATCTAAAAGAAAACCCTCATATGATTTCGTGCTACAGCACTAAATAAAAAAATATCAATTTTTAATAAAACAAATGGATGCCATTACCATTTTTCACCTGACACATGGTACGACGTATTACATGTAACAAAGATAATATGTTAAGGGGAAATGTTACATTCAGATAGATGTATGGTAGGTGACACAGTTATACCATGGCGTGGCGTACTATTTAACAGTAGGTATTACCTTAAAAATCATTCTCGTCAGTAATACTTTATAACCTGAACATAATCTTTATAGTATACATTTAACTTACGTATGTAAGCATGAAGGTAAAATATCCAAATATCAGCCCTCCCTCCTTTAAAAATAATTTAATTAACACTGTATTCATTTATTTTTAATTAACTTATTTTTATCTTCAAATTATGGTTAGGGTTAGCTAGCTTCATTCTTTTAAATACCAATAATTCTCATAAATATGTCCCTTTTCATCGTTGAATTATTCACCAGCAAATTCTAATGTTCAGAAACGGGAGAAGCCCCCCTCCCCTCCTAAAATGAATTTCGTTCCAACAGCTCTGATCGTTGGAATGATAAATAAAAATAGTAGAGGTTCAAGCGGGGTGAATATTATTTGACATGTGTAAAGCTCGACATAAAATTGTCCTAATAGTATAAAAACGATGTCAGCAAATATAGAAATAGGGTTTGTTTTGGGGTATATATATAAAAGTCTTAAAACCTTGGATGGACCAGTGGTTTACAACTGGTTTATCAAAGGCCGTGATACGTACTATCCTGTCTGTGGGATAATGCATATAAAATATCCTTTGCTGCTTATCGATAAGAGTAGTCGCATTAGTGTGGTGGCAGCGGGTTTCGTCTCTCCTAATAATACTAACCTCTATCCTGGACAGACAGCACAGGTAGCTGAGTTGTGTGCCCAGGATAGCGTGCTTGAACCTTATTCGGATATAAGCACGAAAATAAATACAACCAACCAACCAACCTTGGATGCAAACATAATCCATAACGCACTAGGTGAAGAAAGCATCCTCGCATTGCCATGATTACTGAAGACATCCATTAAATTGGTTTGCTCCAGTGACCGTGGATCAAGTGATGTCCACCGTCGTAAAGAACAAAGTGCTGACCCACTGATCGTGCTTAACGGGAACAGTCTTTGTTTCCTAGACAATATACCCTTCATCAGGGGTTAGATCTTGACCTTCATACCAATGCATTTAAAATGAATTGTGTGAAAATGAAGAAACTATGGTAGTAACAATACTATAAAATATTTAAAGACAGTGTCAGATCGGTGTCTGATTCATTTTTATACTGGTTTATTGGTTTAAAAGTTATTTCTGTGATTTTTCTCTGTTTATGGTTATCTGTAATAGTATTCAAAATCGTATCTTTAAACCATGATTCCTTGACATATAAAGCTCAATACGTTGGTTATCGTAGTTTTGAATATAAATATATACACAATCACAAAATACTTATTTTGGTATGTTATTTTTTTGTTGCATAGTATAGCATAGTCTTCACATGATATCTCCAATGTTTTGTCCAAATATTCCTTGAACATTTACTTCAATGTTTTGTCAAAGTATTCCTTTAAAGTTATGTTCAATGTTTTATAAAATATTTCTTGACTATTTTTTCTTTTCCAATTGTGTTTTGAACATTATCTTCGATATTTTCTCCAAATATTCCTTGAACGTTGTCTTTAATGTTTTGTTAACATATTTGTCAATGCTGTATCCAGTTTCTTTCTTCAGTTACAATTTTCATCAAATCTTTGTAATAAATAATGTTACCTGAATAATAATAATAATAATAATATATTTTATATAGTCCATATATAACAGGTTAGCATATTGGATAACAACATCACTCTAAACAAGAGGAATTTTAAAATAAATTTGTTACATTTAATATTTATGCAGAATGTGTTTTTGTAAGTTAAATTTTTGCAAATAATCATACTATTGTTGTCTAACTTGACTGTACTTGGTTTTTCAGGCATTGGAAACTCAGCAGTAGATATAGCAGTAGATCTGTGTAAGGAGGCATCAAAGGTAACTCGCTTGTGAACGTACCATGGCATAATGGGTGTCTTCTGTAAAGTGGTACTGAATATGTTTATATTAAAAGAAAACCAAAACCCTAACCATTATGTTATTGGTTGGTTATTGTCATGCTTATATCCAAGTAAGGTTCAAGCACTCTGTCCTGGGCACACCACTCGGTTCCGGTGATGTTTGTCCAGGACAGAGGTTGGTATTAGAAGAATAGAAGAAATCCGCAGCCGCCACATTAATGTTCAGTTTGATTTTATGACCATGCCCACATCCGATTGGTTCGGGCATGTCCACCATGGGCCCAATGTCATAAGACAAGGGCACTGGGTCCGGGGCGAAAAAGAAAGAAGTCAGAGAGAAAAGAAGAAAAGTTGGTGGTTAGAAAACTACTTTAGTTGTGAAAAGGGGACTTTTAAACCAAATTTTGTTGATAGGGCGAGGATATCATTAAATTTTGGCCGGTCTATCTAAGAGTATATAAGTAGAATAGCAGAAGTAATGAATAATTTGAAAGCCCCAGAGAGAGTCCTGTTAACACTAATACACTAATGTAGCTACTGTTATCTATAAGTACTTATTTAGTGAGCCTCTCTTGTCCAGTGGTAGAACATTGGGCTCTCAAGCTGATAACAGTGGTTCAAAACTCGTTGGAGGCTGGCTCACATTTGACTACGTGTCACAATAATCAAATGTTTGACATCAAATAGACGATGATTAATAAATCAATGTGCTCTAATGGTGCTGTTTAACAACAACAACAACAAAAATTATCTTTATTTACTTAAACTAAATACGACAATCAGTACATAATAATATCGCAATCAGAACGATACTACTACCTTTGCGATAACATTTTTTTTAAGTTTACTAATTAGTTATCAAATAATATATTTACAATATCTTACAGATATTATTATTATTTCCTCCAGGTGCATGTCAGTACACGCAGGGGTGCTTGGGTGATTAGCAGAACTGGATTGTGGGGAATTCCAAATGACTTCATAGCCAACAACCGATTCATCTTCACGCTGCCGATATGGATGTTACAGTGGTGTGTGGAGAAACAAACAAACCTTAGGCTGGACCACACCATCTATGGTCTTCTTCCAAAACATAGGTACTTTGATTTTTTAATGTCGCCGTAGTCATTATGTATTGATACTGCGTTACTGGCTAAAATAAAACCTGACTCAATGTCTTTGTCGTATCTAGTATACATGTGTTTTATTATAGGATGCTCAACATCAAAACGATATGTTTAGGATTAATTAATAGGCAAATTCAGGACCCCGGTACACACAAAACTCATTAGATCTCAGAAATTTGAAATTTGCCTACATCCAGATGGTTGGGGCATGTCCTCCGTAGATTCCTTGCCTTAAGGAGAAGGCACCCAATCCGTTGGAGTAAACTCATGTAGGACTCCTCGTTTAACATAATATAAGAGTCCAACACTTTCATTAACTATTTATCCGTTGTATCTGACATTCGGTAGGTTTTGCTAGATTTGTACGTTATCAAGGATGGTTAGAATGGGCTATCTTAAGCTAAGATCAAGGTCGAATTTCACTAAGGCACTGAGGCATTTTCAGTGCCGCCTTGTCCCTTTGCCGCAATGCCTGCTCAATTTAAATTCTAACGAAGGTAAATATTGCCGTGTTTTTTCACCCGCTTGCCCCATAGGAAACTCACATTTGCCATTGTGCCCCTGATGTGTCCTCAAAATTGCCTTGGTGTCTTGATTCCTAAGAATCCAAAACAATATTCGCTGTGCCCCCTCCTCAAACCCCTCCCCCAACCGTAACCTGAAGTTCGACCCCTGTAAGCTTATTATTTATTGTGTAATCTGTGGTTATATATTGTAATGGCCTTGTCAAAATATCAAAAATTAATTACCAGAATCGGTTTAAATTCCATATTTGTCTGAAATTCAAAGTGTATTTGATTCAGACTCGCATGCTCTGCCGTATCTAATGAATTACTGTTACATTTATTTTCAGGCTTCTCGAGGCACATCCAACAATCAACGATGAACTTCCGTTCCACATAATGACTGGCAAGATTTGTATCAAATGCAATGTGAATGAATTCGTTGAAAATGGTGTATTATTTACTGACGGTTCCTTCGAACAAATTGATGATGTCATATTCTGTACTGGATATGATTATCGCATTGACTTTGTGGACCCCAGTGTTATGCATATTGTAAACAACAAAACCAAACTTTATAAGTATATGTTTCCACCAGAACTTGAACACAGCTCGTTCGCAGTTATTGGATTGGTACAGCCTATTGGTTCTACAATTCCTGTTTCAGAGATGCAGGCAAGATGGTTTACACGTCTTTTAAATGGTACGTTTGTATTTGTTTATTTTTCTGTTTCGGTTCACATTGCTTTCTCTGGGAACCTTTATTATTGTAAATGTTTATGATATTCATTGATTTCATGACATGACACTTTTTGGCAAGAATGATGTCTGGTGCAATGTCATATTTTGACCTTGACAATTAGATAAAGAGAGGATCGTTTGTTTAATGACAGCCCAGCACATTGTTTAGTCAGGGCTATTATGTGTCTGACATATCGTATTTTGCGACACATGGTCTTTAGAGGAAATTCGCTAGCGTCACATAGCCACTTTTTCCAATTAGCAGCAAGGAATCTTTTATATGAGCTTTCCCACAGACAGGATAGCACATACCACGGCCTTTGATAAACCAGTTGTAGACTACTTGTCGGTGTAAGTGGCTTACACCTTTGACAATTAGACGGGGTTATAACGGCTGCTACTGGTGAAATTGCCAAAACATCCCTATAAGACTATTATTATGTGCATAGAAACAGTAATTATATTGATAATTTAAATATAACTTGTTTAAGTTATGATCTATTGATTTTATATTTGTAGGAAAGGTGAAATTGCCATCCAAAGAGGTAATGTACCGAGACATGGAGTTAAAGGTGAACATCATGGCTCGAAGATATGTACAAGTTCGACGACATAATTTCCAGGTATTCTCTATCGACCTGTTTTCAAATTATTTTGAGATTAAACCAATTAAAATCAGTATAAAAATAATGATTCAGAACAGGCGCGGTTGCAGGATTTCTGAAAGAGGGGTATCCATATGTGATGGATGAGAAGGACCGGGGAAAACATGGTTAATTTTTATATCCTTCCAACTCGGAAAATGTAAAATTTAAAAAAAATAAAAAAAATAAAGAAAGGTGGTCCGGAACCCCTGGACGCCCCTATGGATCCGCAACTGCAGAATCATATTTAGTGCATTAAAAAATACTATGGTGAAGTTTCTTTGGTGTACGTTTGGCATATAGAATGCGGTGTCCGTTGTTTGTAGAAATCGCTGAATGATGTCAGTGCCGTATTAACCCATGGTCGGGCTCCTAGGCTTTGAGGTACTTCGGGACCCTATCTGGTAACAGTACCTCAGTACCTGCGGGGCCCTTGTGCATCAGCCTAGTCAGCCATATGGATAATACGGCACTGATTAATGCATTATAATATAATGCGTTCAGATAGAAAATACATCTCTCCATAATCTCGTGCCGTTCGCTACAAGGCAGATGCATGTGAAACTATCTTTATTATTTTAGGTTAACCCTGTACAGGTGTATATTTACACTAATAAACAGCATCTGAGTTAACAGAGGAGGCATTAAAACTAATATTTAACTTACCATCTGTTTTCTTTTTAGACATTTTGGATTCAGTACATGGATGAGATAACATCACAGATCGGTTGTCGGCCCAACTTGCTCCGACTGTTCTTCAGTGACCCAGAACTGGCTCTCCGGTGCTATCTTGGACCGTGTCTCCCCGCCCAGTACCGACTGCAGGGGCCGTGCAAGTGGGACGGTGCGAGACATATTATCTGTAACTCCTTGGCCAGAGCTACGGCCTCTACACGCCGGTCATACCCGGAGAGCGAGACACCTAACAAATATCACAAGAGAGACGCACTTGTCACGTTCAGGTTCTATATCCTCATTATGTGCCTAGTGTTCTTAGTTTGGATATGCAAAGGTTAGTTTTGTCTATAGTGACTTCAAAACCACAAATAAAGTGATCACGATTACTTATTACGATAATAGATGATAGAAAGGTGATGTTGGTAATATTCAGTACACAATTTAACAGGCGTATAGAGCAACCGGGGTTTTCATATTAAAACCTCAAAATATGTAAATAAATGTTCTTTATAAGCAGGTTGTTGTAATAGAAAGGTGTCCTTCATGACAGTTTTGTCTGTCTACAAATAACGTTTGGTGTAAATCCCGGTGGCTGATCTTTAATACTGAAGACGTGCAAAAATTGTTATAGATATTATAACCTTGTACATTTTCACCTGATGAAATAACGATTCCCTCTGAATTATTTGGCGTTGTTAGTTTCTACATTTGTTATGTTAAATGTACATGATTGTTATTAATATAGCAACAAAATGAAAAAATTGTCTTGGGATCATTGCCGGATTAAATTGGTAGCAAACGTTGCATATGCTACAGCCTGGCCAGCATTTTCGAGGCCCCTACACTAAACGCTTTTACTGAAGTGTCAAATATCTGGCTGTATAGTTAATGAAAAAAAAAATGAATTACTTTACTATGTAAGTTAATAATTTATGTTTTAATATTTATATGTATCTTTGTTTTAATTTATGGTCTCTTTATAGCATATGATACAGGCCCCGCACTAGGTTAATGCGGTACTGCGCGGTGATGGTGGTAAGCCTTTATTTTGGGAGTTTGATTATGGACATGTTTAATAATAGTTTTTCGCTATAAGTGCTACCGTTGAGTTTATTTTTAGACGTTTAGTGATATGTATTGCTTATAACTTGTATGTATGTCAAATAATGGCATAATAATATTTTATTATATATTGTGCATGAGCTGTGTAGGCCTATTGTGAACACAGTGTTGTTGAGGTTAGTTATTGTTAAATAGACATTCCTTTTCTTCCATTATTAAACATTTAGTTCGCTGACCTTCATTATCAGTGTACTTAGACGTTTGCCTCTGGTATAAAAGAAAACATTCTTCGGCACATCATTGTGAATTGAGAAAATTGGCGATGCACGAAAATACAAACAGTGGAGACATTTTCTGCGTAGTTAGTGTCCGTTTGGCGTAAACAGTATCTGTTTTCAAGCTATCGGACATTTCACATGGTTGTACAGCTGTATTATTTTGAGTGTGTGTTCTTATCCATTAGTTTAGTATAAGTTTAACAAACATTAATGAATATGAACTACAGACTGATTATGTATGCTATCATTTACACGGTTTAGGAAAAACATGATATCGGCATCTTGGTGCACATAGGTCGAAATGGCCAAGTGGAAACTGTTACATCGTTTTTTGTTGTTTGTTGTTTATTTTAGAAATGATTAATTTTTGCTACAAAATTATGACTTGTCACCAGGAAATGAGTCTCAGCTCGCGGCCCACTATAAGGGCTACAGACGAAAATAAGAAGCAGGGCAATATCAGAGGAGTTGTTTTGTTGTTGTTGTTTGTGGGTGTTTTTTGGGGGGGTGGGGGAGGTGGGGGAGAAGGGGGTGGTGGAGGGAGGAGTGTTTCATATTTAATTTTTTTTTTTTAAATTCATTAAATCTTGTATCGTATTTTGATTAAAAAATACCATTAAATATGTCTGAAAGTCTTAGAAAGACTGATGATATACATCAGACAACTTTTAATAATGATTTTATATTTTTTTAAATGGCCGTCTGCCTACCTCTCTCCTTCAAACACCCATACCTTCAAGAGTAACCCCCAATAGCCGATGTTTTCTTTTGTGCTGGGTGGTCGTTAAATAAATAAATAAATACAATAACTTCAAGACTGCTTGCAGTAAATTGTTTATTAACGTATCAAAATGAAGAGTAAAATCTAAACGTTTTAACAATGTCAGTAGTTAAAAAACAGCGAAAATTCAAGTTAACATTCATTTCGTGGTGGCAGGTCACCATTGTATTCAATCAAATGGACAGGTAGGCCTACAGGCATACCTAGATTATAGATAGTGGTACAGATTTAAATAATGAACAAAATATTTGACGATTATAGTACATTTACTAGTAGAAATCCATTGCACACTTACTTTTACTGAAACTAATAATATTATGTTATTATGCGCATTTACATGTTCGTTATAATGTATGTAGGAGAACAAAAATGTTTACTTCTAACATTTAAAATGTGCATATGTATGTATCTACGTTGTATGTTTGCATCAAGATTACAAGTTGTATTAACAGTGGAATCGATTGATCTAGACAGTAACTGAAAAAGGCGTGTAAGAGAATCCTGTTGCAAACTAAAAAGAGTATCTTACATGGCAGAGACAACATTTTTCTGCAGATCATGTATCGCAAATAATTGATGTTTGACACCCACATAGAGATGTCGTTTCTTAGGAATTATTTGTTAAATTTCAGTTTCGCATGGTGGTTGACGGTGAAGTATGAAATTATCTTTATAGACACTGATTAAACAATGTGTTAGGGTGTTGTTAAACAATATTTTCCATTTTTGCTTTTCCTGCTCTTCATCTATATATTTTTGTTGCTATATGAACTATTGTATATTAACATTTTGTTTATTTGTTATATATAAATATATATTTTAATAAAAGATATTTCTTTTTTGCATGTTTATGATAGGGCAATACATATTTATGTATATTTAAGTGCCATAGCAATCGCTTTTTAAATAGGCCTATACTTCATTTTAGATATGTGATATGTTTAAATTGTGTATATAATATGAGAATTCTAACCCAAATGTAGATGATAGCTCTTATATACTGTGTAGAGTATCTACACGGATTACAGTTACCGGTGTCAAAATGGTTTGATGTTTCATATGTTCTTTTAACAAATATCATTGGTTAACTATGCATGACCGAAGTTAACTATTATTCTTAGGGCGTGGGGGGGGGGGGAGAAGCGGGGGAGGGGGAATTAGGAAAAAAGGAAGTAATTATCAATACATAAAGTGATCTTTTCTGGGGGTTTTGAGAAGAACTTTTGAACTATTTATTGTCATGACATCAATTTTTTTAAGTCCAAACCTTGTCCATTTAATTTTATACTTAACACAATTAATTAAGGACCAGTGGATATTTTTGGAAGTTTTCAATCGTACTTAGATCATTTTGGTTACGATTTCATAAATTTATGCATGAAAAACCTTCTACTTACACAATGTTTGGGTGTAAGACGGGTCAGTTTTTATTCAAACAATGTTTAGAAGTCAACGTGATAAAAAAAAATAATAAATAATGTTTATCAAAATATCACTAGGAAAAAATAACAAAACCTTTACTGGCCTTTAGATAATTTTGTTGAGTGCATATTTCTAGACTCTCGCTTATAAAACTTGTAAAGTGTGAATTTAACATAAAATTTAGTGTGAATTCATGACATGTTATACGCATGAGATGTAATTTTATTAAAATTTGTATATTAAATGCTTTATAGACATATTATCGTCTGAAATGTTCATATTTCAATCCAATGGATTGTTTTTAAGTGTTTGTTTAATCTTTCTTTGCAATATGCATGAGCTACTTGGTTTGACAATCTTACACTTGCCATCTTAATTGTTTTGCCATCTCTTATATATGCTATGCAAATGATAAAATAAAAATATTTAATTTATTGAAATAATTGTTGTCTTATTATTCTTACTCTGTGGGTAAGTGTATACCACTTGCATCGACCACATCTGGTTTATCAAAGGCCGTGGTATGTGCTGTTCTGTCTGTGAGATAGTGCATATAAAAGATCCCATGCTGTTTATTGATAAGAGAAGCCGCATTAGTGTGGCGGCAGCGGGTTTCATTTCTCCTACTAACACGAACCTCTGTTCTGGACAGACAGCACATAAAACTGAGTTGTCTGCTTAGGACAGCTTGCTTGAACCTTAATTGAATATAAGCATGAAAATAAATACAACCAACCAACCAACCAACAACGTCAGACTTCCAACGGGCCTCCTATTATTTTATTGTATTTAATTTTTGTTATAAAAATCACAAAGTCTGCATATCTATTATCAAACATAATAAACATAATAAAATGTGAATCAATAAGAAAATATTTTGAAGTCGGTCAGTGATTTTATATTCCGTCAAATTAGTATAAAATAACATTATTTTGTCTGAAATAGGTAAGTGTGACGGGTAACACATGTACTTGGCACGTATCAAATTTATTATTAATTGAACCTTAATGTTCAAAGTGAATGTTCCATTGAAATTGATCTTTAACCTTGCACTCAGTCAGGCTAAATTCCTATTTGCGTCCTATTTATTTGACAAGCAATAATTTCACCACTGTTGTGTGTCTATGTGTGGCCTCTGTCAACGGTGTCACTATTTTTACGTGAAGAAAACAGCACCTGCATATCGACTGCTTGTTTGGATTGCTGGCAGTATGGTGCAGTGTATGACAAAATGGACTCCTACTTGACAGGCGTGCACACCTGTGCATGTCAGCTGGTTCACTGACTCACATATTATATTATGTTTTCAAGGTAATTGTGTTCACTAATAAACAAATAATTCAAAAGCATATAGATTTTTTAAAGGTTACGTGTTATACATGTATATCACGAGAGACTAAACATTTTAAATGTCCCAAAAGAAAGTCCCCTTTTTTCATTCCATTGATTATTTTCGTCCTTCATATTTGTAAATTCCCGAATTGCCAGTAATTTGCCACTTCGGTCTGCATTAGGGTTGTCTCACTCAAGGTCAAGTTTGAAACATTATGTTTTAAATAAATAAAATAAAGTTGGAATTATTTTCTCACGTGATCTCTATCGAATCAATCAAGTTGTTTCAGTGTGAGAGATATAAAATAAACTGTCTTGTTTTAACTACCAATAAAATAGAATATTTTAACTCGATAATTTTAGAAACATTTGTCCGACCAAAGTGTCAGTAATAAAGTCAAGTCTTCCATAATGGGAAAACAATAATTCGTCTTTTTTTTCTTTTTTTTGTCAGATGTTTTAAAAACCTTCCTGTGTTCTGAAACGAACACAATCACATACAGGTCTAAAAAAATTTTTAAATAGTTTTACCTTAATCAAAATCATATTTTTGCACAAAATAGAGTCCAAGAGAAGTTTGAAAGTTAGTATATACTTCATTTATGAAGTACTGTGAAAACTAATGATATCAGGTGTTCCAAAAATGTCAGCTTGAAATAACTGTGACAGTCTATTTATATAATTAGTTTCCGTCTGTATATCATGTGTACGTATCTTAATGCAATGCCATGGAAATTGTATCTTTCAAATTGCACAAAGTTGTTGGACTTTCTGTATATGAAGCTGTGTTGACAGTCAGTACATTCACACACATTGTCAGTGGCGAATCCAGAAAATCAGCTGGGGGAGGAAGTAATATTATGCCGTATTCTTTAACGCTAATAATAATAATAATAATAATTGTTTCTCCATTTTTATAGACTCGGTGGGGTGGGGTTCTGCCTACAGTTCTAAATTCGTTTAAAAATTCGAAAGAAAATATAAAATCAGTTTTTCATGTAACACTATGCCAAAGTCATACCGTTTGCAAGCGTTAGAACTTGCCGGTCGCGAACTATTCCTCAAACAAACTTTAGAAATGTTACGGGTGATTAAATCAGCACACCACTGTTCATTTGATTAGTCCATCTCCAGCTGAGTCCAATACGAAGCCAGCACATCCTTACAGATAACCAATTTAAGCCTTGTTCCTATCACAAAAGCAGTCGTTGTTATGTGTCACTGAAGGGCTCTCTTCAAATATTCTATAAAGGGCTGCTTGCGGTTTCGTCTCTTGTCAATATTTACTTGTCAAGTTAAGCGTAACTTAGATCTTCCTTCTCTAATTATGCAAATCATTAGAATTCACCTGGCGTCTACCATGCAAAGAAGGGATTAAAGTTATAACAGATGATGGTAAAATGACGAAAGTTTAGGCATTATTGGATTGGAATGACCGTCTCTTTGGTAACAGTGTTGTGATTCATTGGGTGGTGTTATCTGTTATTTTGTAACATTAATGAAATGGTTATCTAGTCACATGCAACAAGTCAGCTTCCCTCCTCTGTTACAGAACATACGGTAATGGACGTATTCTTTAACTGCACGCTGTGGGTTGGTTCCCATGATGCCGTTTCCTTTGAGCTATTAAAACTAATTGTGTTTCATTAAATGGATGACGTATAGTTAAACCAACTAATTAAGAAACGTCATTTAGAGTAAATTACGTCACCAGTGAGAAAATAATGGTTTCGCTTCCATAGTTTGGCTAGTTAGTTTATTGTTGGTTTTGAAGAGTTTAGCCCACTTTAAGATGAAGACAATATATTTAATGACTTTGAACTTCAAAGACACCGGTAGTAAATTTTGTTTGTTATCTGTGTAAGAGTTCAATGATCTATAAATTGAGGAAAGTTACTCCAATTAGCAGAGGTCAGTAGGAAAACTTAGATATGTCCCAAACGCTCGCTGAAGTAGAAGATGTTTGGTGATCATTTGCATAATAAAACAATACCTGCATATAAGGATCAGCAATTCAAACATCTGATCAAAAGCGAGAGCTATTTCACAAAACATTTCAGATACCGGTACTACACAATCAGCATATACTGAAGGTCAAGAGAGAGCATGTAGGTAAATTTTGATAGTATCAAAACAAAAAAAGTCATATGAAAAACTTTTATTTGGTTTGTGAAAGAGATGATTTGGAGATTGCATTTAATGTTTACAAGTTAATGCTTTGTTTTGTTTTTTTGCTTTCATCATAGTTCGCATGATATTCTTTCTAAAGGTTTTCAGTATAATTTGGAAATGAATCTCAAATAAAATTTAAAATAATTTATTTTGCTCGCCTCACTTTATTTAGTTTAATAAGAGACTCCGAAAATACGTATGATAACGTACATATCAAATGAAAAATTAGTTTGTTAAAGCCATTTTCGTTAATAGCAGGTGGTCATGAAATCGTTACTATAAATTGTCACGAGTATCCACGTTCTTCTAAATCCCTCTGCATACAATACAGCACCGACGTTTTGTTTGAAAGAGTAGTTGTCCTGCTTGAGTAAAGTCAATACCACGGTCCTTACTCGAACCAATGGTCACCTCAATTCTTTACTAGTAATAAAAAAGGAAACCTTGACCCACTGATGTTGTCACTTGTAATGTGATATCGGAGTCGGCGTTAGCAACACTGCGCTGAGATCTCACGCTCTCTGAACTCTGCATTGTCATGGCAAAACCTGGCAGCTTATGATTATTTGAGTAATTGGAGAAGAAGAAAAAAGTAAGAAACTGAAGAGAAAAGGAAAACAGAAAAAGAAGAAGAATAAATTATATCTATATCACATTCAGAAACTATTAATAATAGTAGATGCACATGTCATTAGATTACGTCATCATATACCTTATTTGATAAAATAAATACTAAAACAAAAAATAGAAATTAATTACTAAAATAGATCGAACCCAGTTTTGACCAAAATATGACTGACTTAAACTTTTGCCATCATTAGGAAAACTGTTGGTCCGATTTTCTTTACAACAAATAGCTGTTTTTCAAATGTATCTTGATGGAGAACTTTAATATGAAGTGTCATTATTATTTGCTATTTCCCAATAGTTTTTTTTTTCTTATTTAGTGATAATTAATAATTTTAGAATCAGAGTTTTAAAAATGTCGGACATAGACAAACAATAATAAGAAAGAAAAATATCAATAATATTAATATTTTAATTTTTAAAATATATTATAACTAAATAATTAGTTAATTTGTGTTGGACATGTTTAAATTATGGTTTGGTGTTTTGCTTTTGATAAAATTAGCTTGATATGCTTTCCTTTGACCTTCTATAAATTTTTAAAGCCTGGATACACAACTGATATAAATATTTGTTTAGTTTATGTCTGTAAATCTAGTACAAAATAAATGTCTGTTAAAAAATAACGAAAGTTATTAGAAAAGAATCTCTATATACTCAAAGAATAAAATCTCACACTAATCATGTTGTGTAGGCTGGATATCGCATTGTTTGATATTATAGACGGCGATGTCACTGTATACGTTGACCTGGGAAAGCAGGTATGTTTATGATGTGGAACTGGGTTAGAAACAGATATGACCTACTATGGATCTGGCCATTGTTACTGCGGACAATGCAGTGGTCAGACTATTATCCGCTGTTGGGCAGAACAAGTGGGAAAATATACTGAATGCGACCGGCATTCACTTCAGTGCGTCCACAGTGCTGGCCAGTTTAAATAGATCCTTTATTCTCGTTTTGTTCGGGTATTTAATGAAGCTATCAAACAGTTGTCTACGTATTAGATTGACGTAGGGTTTTGTATGAGAGTCCAGTTCATATGGGTTAGATACATAAGATCATTGCTTGGGCAAACTCAAAACTAATATTAAATTACAAATCAAATATACATTCACTGACATTATTTTACATATCAAAAATTTGTGATCTTAAACATTATTTTAGTAGTTTATAAAGTAAACATCCAAATTCACCAATATCGCGTTTACAACTGTATCTCAATGCATACCAGAGCATCACAATATGACATTTAGCAGACAGCTTACATTTAACTCATATTAGTTTCAATATGCTTTAAAATATGACATTAGCCTCAAAAATAAGATCAAAATATATACTAGAACGACAACGACGACGATGATGATAATGATGAAGAAGAAGAAGGATGGGAAGAAGAAGAAAAAGGATTAGAACTTATTATGATATAATTACATATTTTATAAAATTTTAGTTTGTTTTCTAAAGATGGTTAAGTAGTTAGACAGTATACACCTCTCATGAATGAAAGATTATGATGACCTATCCATGGAACGTGAACTTAGTTTATGAAAACGTGTTTTTTTTGGACGAATGGGAAAACTGAGTTTTGGACTCGTCTGCTGATCTCTAAAGCTTTCTGCTCAAAAAGTAGCTACAGTTCCTTCTATTTCAAAAGTCTGGTTAAAATGTTCTTCTGATGTGAAAATTTGGTTAAAATTGACCTTCTATTTTGAAAGTAAATTAATTTTTTAGACGTTTCGACACTGCACTGTGACATACTTTTGTATTAGTTCTTTTTTTTAAATCAGTATTTAACTTGGTCGTCTACTTAATGAAATGATTCAGTTTTATAACTGTGTTCATCTGTTTGATATGATTATCGTTATGAAAGCTACTATTACTATTACGTATGTGTGTCAAAAGTAATCATATTTAAGGTAACTGGTCCTAACTGTATGTTATTCATATTGCTTACATAACATTGTCTGACCTGATTTCATAACTGGGTCCATCTGTATTTGTCTCGCAGTCAGTCAGACAATACGTAAGAGAGTGTAATAGTCTGAGAACATATAACACGCAAGATGTCGCTTTCTTTGATGACAATCGACGTTATATAGTCACTGTCATATTTATATCCACACGACACAGGTGACATTAGAACATCACGAACTGTTTTTTTTTTTCATCTGATCTTACGATTAGGTTAATTGCATTCAAAATAGAGAACCTTCATTAGTATATCATGGACTGATATGTGCTGTTCTGTCTTAGTGATAAAACACCTAAATCATACTGCATCCAGTCGAAAAAGTGTAGATTGGTAGTAGCATATTTTTATTTATTAAAAAAAAAAATCAAGTATGAATATTTTTAAAATTACCATAACAGGATTACTTATGTTGTAAGATTGTGGAATGTTAAAGCCTAATGGGGAAACAGTATTAGAACCACTAGAATGCCCATATTTAGACATGTCATGTTTCCGGAAAATCCGGGTTTTTTAATAGTCATTGTAGTCGGTCACCTTGAAAATACAAATTTTTCTATATAAAATTATTTTATTTGACATTCAACATTCAAACTTTACTTTATATAGCCTACCCATTTTATAAGTCAATGAAACTGAAAACGTTCTACTGGGCATCATTCAGAAAATGCTTTTTCATTACTTAAAATCAGCAATAATGGGATGGAGGGTGGAGCGGGGGTGGGGGTAAAGTTTAACCAAAAGGTGCTGTTAGGCTAATTGTAAAAACCAAATGTGGCCTGAGAACAATTGTTAAATATGTTACTTACTTTTTGATAGCCTCTGGTGTTTATTTCCATAAACATTGGCTTATACAGATGAATATATAAACTAAATTTTGAATGTTGAATATCAAATAAAGTCATTTTATGACTATTGGTATTTAGGATGATCGATAAAAATTTAATTTCTGGAAACACGACATTTCTAAAAGTGTGTATTCTAAGGATTCTAAAACTGTTTTCAGATCATTTTTAACATTTAGAAAACACCTTGCCCTTATTTTGAACATAACAATCAACAGATTTATTCTGGGCTATTTAAACTAGCATCAATAAACAAATACACAACTGATACGAACCAGATGGAAAAGTTACTTATTTTACATAGATACCATAGACTACAAGTTTAAATATAATAGAGATTTTGATAAAGACTAGACGGTTTACACTCATGAATCACTGTCAAAGTAGTGATGACACTCGATATTCCGAATGCTCTACACTACCGGTGTTACCAAACAATGTACAACTTTTAATATGAAGGAATGTTTACTATCAATGTGCATACTTGCTTTGCAAAGTCCGATGACTTCATGGTAATTGTAAAACGTATGTGGTAGTTATTGTTTACATTTTACGCATGGTTTTCCATGAACTTATACACACATAATGATGTTATGTCTTTGGCTGATGCCTAAGGCTGAATAGAAATAGCCATTATAAGGTTTGGTCAAACCAAGATGAACCTTGTTATATTAATGGTAAGTACATTATTGTTCGTCATCAAACGTCAGTGCATGTTCGCATATCCATAACTGCCACAATTCTGTCACAATGCTTATAGTATATGGGTTTACACTTTATTGCGCATAAACTTAACGTAACGATAATGTACAAGAGGGGTTGTTATGTTAAAAAGTTACCCGACATGAAAAATAATCACGCATTATAGCAAGTCAGAGTCATCAAACAATTCTATTTTAGTATTAAAACAATTTTAGGCATGGCATAATATATATACGACCAGAGAAACGTACCGCATGTAAACTACAGCCAATACTGTTAGTAAATGTGTAGTTTAATTAGAAGTATACTACTACTACTACTACTACTACTATTACTACTACTACTACTACTACTACTACAACTACTACTACTACTAC
>JAULBS010078175.1:0-35343 GCA_032355785.1 Symmetromphalus regularis
CATTATTGTTCAGCTCGTTCACTCAATATTTTTATTATATTACATTATATGTAATTTATATTATATTATATTATTATATGTAATATATATTTTATTTTATATCTTGTATATTATATTATTTATTAATAGTTATTATCTTGTAAACCCTAAAACCTATCATTCATGTTTCAACAAATGTTGCTTTACGGCCTGGCCTGGGTGTAATAACGTGCTGCTCTGTTAGAAATATTTTTTTTTCGGTGTCGTTTGTTCTGTTTTCGAATATGCGTGCCCGCGGGCTGTGTTGTCAAACAGATAAGCATGTCACTGTCATAAATTATAATGGCATTCAACACATTCTAGGAGGGGAATACAGAACAAGCACGAACCATTTTATTTATTTATTATTTTTAATGTATTGATTTATTAATTATTGATTTATTTATTATTTATTTATTATTTTTAATGAATGTATTTATTTATTTATTTAATATTTTAAATATATTTTTTTTTTTATATATATTTATTTATTATTTTTAATGTATTTATTATTGATTTATTTATTATTTTTAATGAATGTATTTATTTAATATTTTTAATATATTTATTATTTATTTTTGTTTATATTTTTTTTTTAGTTTTAATGTATTTATTTATTTATTTAACGACCCCTTCTCCTCTCCCCCCCCCTGCCCCCCCCCCCCCAATAGAACAAAAGTAAACATCAACTATCGGGGGTCACACTGTGGTTACTTCTTTTCTTTTTTAAAAGTTTAAAACAATAATACACAACAAACTAACAACTAAAGCCATCGTAAACGCTGACTGTTTAAAACACAACATTATTTTAGAAAGCATTACATACCAGGTGCTGGTGCTTTTCTGAACATCAGAATTTGCCAATGAATACTTTAACGATGAATAAAAAACATCTCCCCAGCCCCCTGGCTCCAACGCCCCTGCATACTCAGATGCAACCCAAAAAGGAAAAATATAAATATTTAATTTGATATTTTTTTATCTATTCTCTAAAATTTCAGAGGAATTAATTTTATTTTATAACAAAGACAAATAATGTTTAAAAAAATATAACAAAATATGTTGAAGTTAGTTTTATTACGTATTTATTTCGTGTTCTGTGAATCTAATTTGCAGAACCTTTTATGTCTTTCTCCTAAATATCTATAAATGTATTCCAAACGCTGTCGTATTGCAGTTCATTATGAAAACACTTCGCTCTCACTGTCACGTTTATTAAACGTATAAAAGGATTCAGTTTCAAATCAAAAGAAAAACAATTTCGAAACGTATCAGATGTTGACATTTAGAAATACACTTTTTATTTTTCCTTTTCAATTATATTTGATCGTGCGTTGCTATTTTTATAAGAGTGGAGTTGTTAGCGAAATATAAAATTAAATTAAAATACCTGAATGTTGAGAAAATCGATAAATATACTAATTGTTACTGATAATTTCATCAGATGTATGTGATATAGCGCTGTTGTCAGTGGCGGATATAGGGCGGGCCCCAGAGGCCCGGGCTCCCTTTAAATTTTGCGATTATAACATTAAAAAAAAGTATATTTAAAACATTGACGTTAAATCATATTATTGTCCCCGCCCTTAAATGGATTTTCTGGATCCGCCACTGGTTGTATTTCAGTTAGCGAACTTATAAGTTACAAGGCGCGGGCATTTCTTATGAATTTATATGATAAAAAATGTAAGCGTGTTTTATTTACTATTAAATATTGTTTATTGCTATAGATACCATAAACAGGATGGCAGATATTATTTCCTTAGATATACCAGTGGTGAGCCACTGGCTAAAACGAAATATAAAAAATGGCGTCCATTGAAGGGAGTCGATCTGACGACACACCGCATCTCAACTGGAATGTCTTTCATTTAGCTATGTCTAACTGGATTATTGCAGAAATAAGAAATTTCTGTTGTTAGACTCATGAGTCATGGTGTATTTCTAACAGACGTATCAGGCACGGTCATGACCTTTATATTTTTCAAAATTACTTTCACATGTTTGCACCTGTTTATCAGATAAGCGTATGTCTTTAATTATGAAGGGGAGTGAACTCATGCAGTTCGTGCCTGTCCACGCCATATTTATCATCAACTGACCACCTTGTATGTTACTAAACCCGTCACGATCATCAGTGTAACCTTTGAAGTAATTATAAACAGATAATAATTGTGTAGTTTGTTAGAACCCGTCATATACAAACACGTCGCAGTTGTCTTTAATTAATGCAATTAATGAAACAAGTCTAAACTTGTAATGCAGGTTTATAACCTACCATATCTGTGATATCCCACAACTATAAAAGTCCGTTACTCAGCAGGTTAGACCAGGGGCGGACACAGAATTTTTAGAAGGGATGATCATAAATATTTAAAAGGTTTTTAATATTGGAGGGGGTTCAAAGTTACATTCAACGAAATTATAATGGGAAAAATACAAAAAAATACAAACCCCTTGGTTCCGCGTTTCTTTTTAGTGACAATCCAGCACCTTGTTTATTCAGTGGATATTAGGTGTCTGTAATTTGGTGTTTTTGTGCCAATGAAACAATTTTAAACTAGATAGGCAAGTAATTTCTATAAGTCAGAATCCTCGGGCATGTGTGTACATTTTATTGGTTGCATTAAGTGCGGATTTTGCTAAAAGTGAAGCTTGTTTTATTTTACGACGCCTCTGGAGCACATTGATTTTTTTATCTTATCTTCGGCTATTGGACGACAAACATATTTTCATTCTCACTTTTTTAGAGGAAACCTGTTGCCGCCACGTAGTCTACTCTTTCCGATAAGACCCACAAACAGGACAGCATATACCACAACCTTTGATGAACCAGTTGTGGACCACACTGCAAATGGGTCTACTAGGAAGGATAGATCCGATGACAAACTACCGCGGATTTTTGCTAGGCTAGTTCTTTTCGCACGTTGAACCCAATAAGAAGGTGTTGAACCAGTCAAATTGCTACGTAGCGTCCGCAAAAGCTAGCCTGTTCTGAACGTAAGGATCAGTGTGCTAGACTAGCAAGCAGTCATAAAAAGAACTTGGTGCTCAATGTAAGATTGGGCAGAGTTCGCTAAAAATGGACGCTTTAAATAATTAAAACCAGTTACATTGAGGAAAAAATGAATCCCCACTCGCGTCTACTTTCACAATGTATATTCAAATCAAGGCCATGGAATGTTAACAGTAGATTCAATTAAATATCCCATTAATCCCTGGTCAAATACTGGATAATTTCACAAATACCCTAATTAGTACTGCAAACCATTAAAACATGGGTCTAAACATCTAACACGTTACTCTACTGACAATAATTTGTGAGATATTGAAGAAGATAGAATGTTTGGTAATAGCGACGCTAATTTGTATATTTTCAAAACTGGCCACAAATGACCCGAGTGCAGATCTTTTAACCTGGAAGCACTGGAAACTTGGACACTGAAGCCCAAAAAACCTGGATTTCAGTAAAAACCTGGAGATTGACCCATTCATACATAATCAAGTGCTAAGCAAAATAAAGTGGTCGTTTTTTTTGTGTAGAAAGCAATAAAAGTACAGCACGAGTTTAATAACAACATTTAATGTTCTTTATTACAGCTTTAAAGCAACTTAACACATGAAGTTGTGTCCAGTCATCTCACTTTATTATTTCTGGCCGCATTGGCCGAGAACTCCAATGAGCAAGAACAAAATTTGTTTTAACTACAATGGATTTCTATCGCAAGAGAAAAACCGTGACATTTTCGAAAAAAAAAAAAAAAAACATCCCATGAGATTTTCGCGGCTTACCGTGAGACTGTCAGATTTTGCTGAAAACCTTCAGACTTGAGAGGTCTGTGAATGGCATGCACCTGATTATTAGTTATAAACTACTAATCATTTGGAGCATAAATGTAATGGGGTCAGTAACTTCTTTCACACATTTGTCGCACAATGCTGAACTTCTTGACTACTGGTTTTTATTATTTTTTTTATTATTTCTTCTTTTTTTTGATGGTTTGTTCGTTTTTTGTTGGACTTTTGTTGTTTTCTTCTTTCTGGTCTTAAAATTATAAAATATACGATGCAATTAACTGCGAACCACACTGTGCAGTTTTAGCACCTGTAATCTATTTCTAATTAAATTGCACTGGCTGAAGTGGGGCTAAACCATTGGAGCCCCGCAACCTCTTTATCAGTGTTAAAAAAATGGCGTGAGATTTAAAAATATCATGCTGGCAATCGTCGATATCGGTTGATAGGTAAGACAAATAAATTTATTAAAACTGTAGTTTTGTTTCCATTTTGTTATAGTTAAAGATGTTATAAGGTGATATTTCAGGGAACCAGTCAAAAGGGTCAAAAGCACTCCTAAGAAACCGTGTCACTGAACCGGCTTTCAGAAACGATATAGTGCTAACAAATCTTTTGTAACCGAGGAATATAAAGCTGCAAATGAGAAATTAATTATTCCCCAGAGTTTACTTTTGAAAGTTTTTATCACATCAAGATTTTGTCAATATAAGGCTGCTTGCACAAATTGCAATTTGAGTGGGGAAAAACCCGTTGTAGTATTAATAGCCGAGCATGGTGTTAGCGACAGTGATAACTTAATTGAGCGTAATTACGTAGAATTGACGACTGTTTTACACTCGTTTTGTCATGCTATCCATACATATTTGAGAATTATGGCGATATTTAAAGTTTAATCATTTAAAACCTTGAAGGTGCATTATTACAGTTACAACTGGAATGTTTTACAATTCTTACATGTACTAGTGATTATCAATTGCAAACTGATATCTATCTTTATACTGACATAATTAACTCCACAGTATCAAACGTATACTACTGCGCGTTCTAGTGTGTACGCATAGGCCCTACTTAATTGTTCTTCCCACTTAACTTTCCACGCATGTGCTTCTTTTATTTGTAAGTATAAATGTATTGTTTCTCTACACTGTAATTACAGTTTTTGAGAACAAAGTCATTGTCATTGTCCCCAATATGAACATGGGTACCAATGTCGAATATTAGATCATATCAAGTCTGCTAGTAAATTACTTAATTAACAATAATTTGCTGTGTGCATTTAACTGAATGTATACGCTTTATATTTCAACTCATCCTATTAAGAGAACTGCCACAAATTTCTATTGCGCACACTTGTTTATTTTCCTATGAAATTATACTTCTTACAGTAAATTGTTCTAATTTATAGCGATCTATTGCGGCATATAAGTGAGGGTATACTCTTTTATATGTAAATAATGTAATACATTTCAATACAAATGTTTTCGGAGGATTGTCAATTTGTACAACTGTAATAAAACCCCTTTAAAAGTTTAGTATAAAAACAGTGTGATTCGCTATTGGTGTAACAAAACCCATGATTTATGAGGTCTAATCTGTGGAAAAGCGCATATAAGATATCCTTTATTGCTAATCGGAAAGATTATGAGGTGCAAAAAGTAAAGTTAGTTTTATTTAAAGACGCTTCTAGAGCACATTGATTTTTTAAAATATTATTTTCGGCTATTGGACGTCAATCATATGATCATTCTGACATATTTTTAGAGGAAACCCGTTGCCGCCACATAGGCTACTCTTTCCGATAAGCAGTAAGGGGTCTTTTATATGCAGTCTCACAAACAGGACAGCACATCCCACGGCCTTTGATGAACCAGTTGTGGACCACGGGCTGGAACGGAAAATAGTCCAAACTGGAAATGGGTAATAAGGTGAAAATACCATTAGTTCTTATAAATAGCCGCTGATTAACTAGTGTGCTGGGGTGTCGTAAAAAAAAAATATGTTTTGTTCTATTATTGTGTCATTCAACATAAAAAAAATTTGATTACATCGAAACACAAGTTAAAGACAAGTAATGATATTTTTTAGGATTACTATTTCATCTTAAATGTGTTATTATAATAATTTTATCTGTTGATATTTCAGCTCTGGAAACAAATAATGTGATGGTTAAGATGCAGATTTTCGAGTTGCTGTCGGCGTTGTGCATCTACTCGAAAGACGGTTTCTACTTGACCTTGGATGCCCTTGAGCGATACAAGGTCAGTTTTATGTTATTGTCTTGTTCAAATAATTTGTTATTAAAACCATTCCCCACACATTTTTCGTTCAACGTGTTTGTGTTCCAAACAGATAAACCAATGTGCATTGTTGTTCCTGTTTACTATATCCTATTTCATTAAAACATTAACAAGATTTAAACAAGCACCGTGTTATCAATGTTTGAACGAGCTTTACTTGTAATAATGATACAAATTATACTGACATTGTTTATTTTATGTCATATGCTTTTGTATTTGGAGCACAAACAAGTTGCATGGGAAATATAAATACATTAATATTAAAATAGCTATACAAACTGTTGTAGTTTGGGTGATTTTTCATGCAGATGTAAATAAAACAAGAACTAAATAGGAAGAAAACAACTACAAGACAAACATTGATAGTAAATACAGGCATTAGCCCCCCACCCCTAATAATTCTGAATCAAGTATAATCTGTTAGTCCCTTCCCCTATGTTACTTGCTTATCATGTGCTTGAAATATAAATGTTTGAACGGGAAATAATATGTTGTTGCATAATAGGAAGAAGAACCTATAATATTCTTTCAATAGTTTTAAAAAGTATCCGTTGATAAACGTAGGCTCTACATGATTATTATCCATTAAGAATACCAACACAACGAAATGTAAATATGGTTTCTGTAGGGTACGGAAGAAAACACATTAAGAGAGAAATAACAAAGTTCATCTGTAATATAATATAAAAGTATTCTCTGTTTCTTCTCGCCAGTGAAGAACATTTGTAATGTAATATACTAATAAAAAATTGTTTGCCTTTTTTTTTAATTAAAGGAAAATCAATAATTATTTTACAATGTTTTCCTTTAATATGAGATCGGATTTCAAAACAGAAATACTTTGGTGATAATTAGTGTCTCATTTGTCTCTACGAATATAATTTTCATTGTTTTATATCGTTTGTATGCATATAACTGAATATATCTTTAAGAGGATATACTCAACACAATATTCCGCTATACATCCACAAATACACAATACATAAGCAACTACCCAGAGTATATACATTTAAACATTTCGGTTTCTTAAAATCGTAACCTATGTGGAGACAGGATTTTAATTGGCCTTATTCAGTTGTTATTATATGAATATGATACCTAATACTTAGCAGTATCAGGCATTGGCGTATCCACTGTTTTATATAAGGGACACCACTATCTATGAGTTTGTTAATTCCAGCTTTTACAGGTGTTAAAATCGAATTTGTGAAATAATTGAGGGAAAATCCAATTAATACAGATTTAATTATTTTAAAACCGAAAACACGCATAGGAAGGTGTTATAGGTGGGCTAATACTACCATGACCCCCCCCCCCCCCCCCCATCCCGGATACACTATTAGTGTCAAGTCAATTGACTAGATATTATTTTATGTTATTAGAAAAACATTTAAACAGAGAAATAATTTATATATGAATAAAATACATCAATAAAAAATTGTCTATTTACTGAAATACATCCCAAAAATGATTAATTTACTGAAACACATATTTTTTTGCCTTTTTTACTGAAAAACATCAACAAAAAGAGTGCCTTATTTACCGAAATTCACCAAAAACGCCTCCTTTACTGAAACATCAAAAAGGATTGCATCATTTACTGAAACACAAAAAAATGTAATTGAAATACAAAAATTAAAGATGACCTTATTTACAGAAACATATTGACAACAAAAAAAAATTTAAAAAGGGGATAAAAAGACAAAAATAAGTTTGGCTTGTTTACTGAAACATCAAAAAAGTTAATTTACTGAAACACTTAAAGAAAAGATTGCCTTATTTACTGATCTCGCTCATTGTTTTAATGTGGATTCAAGTGAACTTGAAAAGGGTTTGAACTCACTCATTCTTGGCAAACGTTCGAGTGACTGTACGCTGTATCGTTCGTAAACACCATTCCAACCACTGAAACTATTTCTCCTAAAAGATATCTATTGACGGATAAGCACACCTTCCCGCAATGATGAATTGTTAGACTATGAGGCGCTAATTCATATAGATTACAGTTTTTTTTGTTCCCAGAGCAGGCGTGCTTCAGTTTTCATTAGGTGTTTTTCAAAATGTAGGGAAACGGTTCCTAATTTTGAAAGAGGACGTCCAGTTTTGAAATATCTGAACCTGAGAACGTGATGTTGTCGTGAGATTTCATGACTAATTAAAGATCATCATAACTGCATTTATCTTGAAAAATGATTAGGAATTTTTTTTGTTCTACATCGATTACTTATAATGTTATTCCGCAATAAGACGTCCACATTCGTAATTAGGCCATATTCTTGTACGGGCTGTAACAGATAAAAACCTGATGATAATGTTGGTTGTGTCTAGATAAGTAAAAGCCATATGTACTCGCGCACCACATGAAATGTCTCACTGTATCTGTTTCGCAATACAGAGCACACAGACATGACGAAAATAGATCATTTACTTCTGGGATGAAGACGGACTGATACCATAATTTTTCAAAATATTTATAATATTATGTCATGTTCACTACGGTGTTACCTAATATTTAAATAAATTACATTTTTCTTGTCTTCGCCAGCAAGGATATAAGGGATGGATCCAGAGGCGGAACTTAGAGGAGCGTGCCATCTGCGCATTTGCCTAGTCAAGTATGCATTGGTAATATGGACAATGACTGTGTGCGCCTCCCATCAATTAATACTCTGGATCCGCCTATATGGGTATTACTATTTCATGATAGTAAGGTGGCTTGCGAAATTGTACTTTTCTTCAAATAGTAAAGCGACTATGCATACAGACTGTTTCATCTCACATGTAAATTATCTGTATTAATAAACCTGTTATTATTCAATGATTCTGGATAATTAACGTAAATGGTTCAATACTGGAAGGTAGTGGGTTCTAGTCCCAAAGGAAGCAAGGTGGTATTTTTCATTCCAATACCGACTCCAACTCAATGTTAGAGCGCCATGAGGCTTACTTGAGAGATTAACAAATTAGGGGTTTCAGCCAGTTGTCCAAAACTGGTGTAACAAAGTATATAGTATGTGTCTTTTTGAAAGTGCGTAAACTGATCCTTGCTGCTAATTGGTATTTGTTTAACGACCCCACGCTCCCCTCCCTCCGCCCCAGCACAAACTAACATCGGCTATTGGGGGTCAAAATATGTATGTGTGTATGTGTGTGTGATACAAAAATGCTATCGTAAAAATAAATTCAATACATTAAAAGAAATTAATAATGAGGTGTGGGTGGAATCGAAATGATTCCATCACACCCTCATTTCCACATAGACTGTCCCTAACTGGCTGTAGGTGAGGACTGTCAATCTACACGACAGTGCTCACACTGAGGTGGAGGGTCTTTCTTCAAAATAAAAATGTGCGTTAAATAATAATAACCAATACGGGAACGACATAATACAAGACCATCCCTTCGTGACTGTGTATAGGAAGACAGCCAATCTTCCAAGACTGGCTTTATGGAATGAAGCTTGTTCGCTCCCGAATTGTTCCAATCACCCTGCCAGTTAGTCAAAAATATATTTGTTAATACAACATTTAAAATCACAGTATGGGATACCCATGACATGAGGCAAATTCAAAGCATCCTTGACAGCTAGGTCTGTTTTTTCATTACCCCTAATACCAACATGACTGAGTACCCAAAAGAATATCTTTCCATTTTTGAAGATAAGAAGACACACTTTAGTATCACCATCCAAATTAAGGGATGTCCCAATTAAATGATGTTCCAGCTTCATATTATGTAAAGTCATGGAGACACAAAAGTGAGTTTGAAAAAATCACTAATTTTGAAGCATCTGAATTTTTTTTGTTTGGAAATTATTTCAGATGGACACACTGTAGCAGATGCTACAGTATTACCATCTCGTGATTCATCAGTATAGACATTAATGGAATCACTGTAAATGTTGTTTATATACTAGTGTTCTGCTAATTGGAAAATGTAGCCTATGTGAAGACAAAAACACCCGGGCAGGACTGTTTTTAACAACACCGCAGCACATTGTTTAATCAACGGGCATTATAGGTGTTAAGTATATAATTATGTATAAACAACAAAATTAATGGTCTGCAAAAGAAACTCGCTTCTGTCACATAGTCTTTTCTTTTTCATTAGTTGCGATTTTATTTTTCATATACTTTCACATAGATAAAACATATGAAACAATCGTAAACCACAGGTTGGAAGGGAAAATGATCGACGGCACCTCAGGCTAACACTATGTGAAGACAGAGGAATTATTTTCTTGACAGCTGAATTGTGTTGCCTGGGCAGCGTACTTTAATCTTAATTGGCTACAAATAAGGAAATCATCTGTCTAAACACAGAACGTTATTCTGTAAAAAATAAATAGGCTTTTACGTCAAATGTAGCTATAATGTCAAACGCACTACCAAAGTAGAACTTGCCGTCATACTAATTTCCTACGAGGTTGCGTTGCAAACAGGAATAGACAGGTATAGTATAGATACTGGTGAATGCAATTTGAGGAAACCCGTAAGGAACCTTCAAAGAACAATTTCTATCAATCTATTTAGCCGTGTTACACACCTGCTGGGCTATTTTCTGTCAAATTACTACACTGCCACGTCTGTTTTGGTTAGTTTAGCATACAAGATCCGATCTCCAGGGAAATTCGCACCGTCAATGATTATTTGTACTATTTAGTGGATAACCCTTGGAACTGATACTTTTTCTTTTGATACTAAACTATATAATGTACACGGTATAAGTGATGTTAATTAAAAATAATTGAGAACGTTTGTTCTGACCATTACTTTTGCATAAAATGCATAGGCGGATTAATGGGAGGGTGCAGGAAATGCTCAAACACTCACGTTTTTTATTTATTTTATTATTATTACTTTCTTTATACTGTTTTTTATTTATTTAATTATTATAACTTTCTTTATACTGTTTTTTTTGGTGAATTAAATTTTTTTATTATTATTATAAAAAATAATTTTGTATGACATCCACCCCTGTACCCATCCCCCACTCCCTTTTTCGACAGAATATTGCATGGCTTCGTCTTCAGTAGCGGTAGCATCATTCCCTTTTCATTGTTCTATATCCGCCCGTGAAATGTGTACATGGTGTTGCAGACAAGATCCATAAGGTCACTACGTCTGAAAAGATAAAACTTTCATCATTTAAAAAAAAACTAATTAATTTTTTACATAATGGAGAGCGTATATGGAATTTATAGGCAAACTTTAGGACCGATTTCAAATGTCTTGGTTTCTATAACTAAGTTATATCAAAACCTACCACTAAGACCGGCTTAAGAAAACGCTGAAAACCCAGATGTGAAATACACAACCATTATTTTATACTTTGTGGGCGGGGGATCTTCACTAACACATTAATCAGATTGCAAGACAGGCACATAGAACAGGCGGGGATGGGGGAGATGTGACTACAGGGTCATGGAGCTCGGCTCCGCTGTGTGCACAACACACATGGTCCATGGCTTAACCCATGTTTAATCTGCTGGTTTCCATAACCTGTCGATGATCCAGAACCACTGTGCTAATACGAGTTGTTAGGGAATTAACAATATTATACATTGAAGAAAGAATAGTAAAGTTCAGAGAACAGAAATGAGGAAAGAAATTGCTTTTCAATTTTTTCATAGAAATGTGAATGTTGTTATACACTATACAATAGGTTACAGAAATCAGCTGATGGGGAACTGAAATGTACACCAATGTTGTTTTCACAGAGAGTGGAGACCAAGTGACGAGCACATACAGATCTGTAAAAAAAATAAAACCTATGAATAGAGACGCCAGAAATAGCACAATGATACACAAAACACAATAAGCAGTTGACATGATCACATGGAAAGGTGGTGATATACTAGTATATAACCTGTAGTCTAAATCTGTCTTATATGCGCAAGTTAGAATAACTGAAAGGGACACAACAGTATGATCGCCTTCCGACTCAATACTAGTTTGAATTGCAAACTAAAATCAATGGGATAATACTGTTTCTTAGTGTTTATTAGTGATATTGAAGGGGTGTCCAGTAATTTAATATCGTTTAGTCATATACATATACAAGCCCGTAGCCAGGGGGGTTCGTAGGGTTCGAACGAACCCCCCTTTTTCTGAAGTGCCTTTCAAACTAGGCTAATTGCCTGTGTTTTTTAAAAATATATTTATTGGCCTATGAAATCAATTAAATAAGGCCTGTAACTGTCAAAACTCCTGGGGCTTTACCCCTTAACCCCCACCAGGGATTTTGGCCCTGGAACCCACCGGGAGCCCTATGCAGCCCCAGCCAAGTGTTGCTCGCTATGCTCCCAAGTGCCGTTTAATACCAAAAAGGAGACCCCCTTTAAAAATCCTGGCTACGGGCTTGTTATATACACATATCAGTGTAAGGTATATATAATATAATGATACTAAAACATAATAATGGAATGAAGATTACAAAACTGAAACAAATTCAATATATTATTGGTGAAAAATAAATTTATTATAAAAATTTCTTTCAAAAACTTAACGAGTTGTGGTTGGAATTGAAATGATTCCACCTCAACCTCATTACCAAGTAACGGGCTGAAAGTGATGACAATCCACCATGATATAACATTGTCACTATACACTGATAGTGCTCACAATGAGGCGGATCGTTCTTTTTATGAAAAAAAGAAAAAAGTTAAATAGGTATGACCAATACAGAAACGATAATTTCATTGTTCTTTGACTGTCTGTAGGATGACTGCCAATCTACCAACATTGACGGTATGTGATGATAAAACCACACCATTAAAATATTAATTAAACTACATGTATTAGTACAGTAGCATTTTAACTATAATTATTATTTATTATTATTATTATTTAATAATATATAGTTTATTTCTATATTTTATGCTAATAACATCGAGTAGTACCATACTGTGGTAGTTTTACTATTTTGACATTAACATCACTTTTACAAACAACCTTAATTAAACACCTCTTCGTAGTAACAGCTTTTTCAGAACATCATGTCACCTGCTTAATGTCCAGGACAGACGAGACGTCGCTGGCGCTACCTACCGAGTTTACTTATTGGATTGAAACGTTTTCATTGGGTTTAATATGAATCGTAAAAACTAGTCTAGTAGAGCGAGTGACCGCTAGCTATTTGGTTCTGAACGTAAGCCTATTTTCAGGCGTGGATACAGTATTTTTGAACGTCCTTCGTCTTGTAAATTATTTTTTTTAAATACGAGAAAAGGGGGGGTTGCTAACCCCAAGACCCCCATGGATCGGCTACTGGGTTTGTGTAAGATAAACCATAAAGATTCGAGTAATAATTATTACATGTACTTTAATTAAATCCCATGTACATTCTATGTATTACTATACTTGAGGTGTATTTCATATACGTATCATATATTTACCTGTAATTGAACTACAGTACATGAATAGGTTTGACTGATACAATCTTTAACACTTTCGTACCAGCTACACCCATTTCAGACACGGAAGTGGCATGTTTTTAGGCGTTCTAGATATTATTGTTATTCAGTGTATGCTTAATACTAAAATATATGTGGTTTACGTATGATCTCTTTTTAATTGTGATTAACAAGCATTCTTCATTTGTTGACGGGCCTTGAGCTTATGAACGGTGTAATTTTATCAATGACAACTATAATTGTTGTGGGGAACAATGATACAAGCTGTTGCATATAATAATATATCATATGATTAGCAATATATACAATTAATGGTAAATATTCAGTGTATATAAATATTACAGCAATTTGTGTTTGTAAAAGTCATACCAATATATTATTATATCATGCATAGGGACAACTTGCCCCACGCGACATTTTGCGAAATATAAGTATACATGTTTCTGGTCATTCAAACCTCAAAATGTTTGAATAGAATATCAATGACAATGTGTTTTTTCCATTACAATTTGGTCGTATCAAAATTTGGAATTGCCCCCCACCCCCCAAAATATGTTATAGCCTAATAATAATAATAATTAATAAATAAATAAATATCCAGTATTAAAAATCTTTAAAATATCATTAGACCTGCCCCTTCCAAACTTCGTGTATCAGCCTATTACTGCCACCTCATCCCACATAAACCAACGCGTTAGGTAAGATTGCCTACTGAATACTGATAGCAAATACATGATTCAGAGATAACATTATAATTACAATAGATATCATTTTTGATTTGTGACGACAGTGAAAGGAAAGGCATGTTTGTTTAAGGACACATTGTTTATTGAGCTGCTATTAGGTGTCTGATATATGGTATTCTGTGACTCGTGGTTATAGGCGTACGAGACGGGGGCAATTGCATCCCCTCCAAAAAAGAAAAAAACTGGATCAAGTTTCTTATTGAATATTCGGGCACAAATTAAGGTGGCGTTCGGTCAAAATGAGCATATTTCGTTCTAAAACAAGCATGCGAGTGGACTAAATTAGTCAAATTTCTTGTCTGGTTTTGTTTAATTCTTTAATATCGTTACAGTAGAAATGTGTGGTAGTCTTCAAGTTAATCAGAGTTTCTGATGCTAGACAGCTGTTAATTACTGACTAGACAGCAAACATCAGTAATTAACAGCTGTCTAACGTCAGAAACTCGGACTATATTCAAGTGTAAATAATAATAATAGTAATCATTTTAAAATAAAATCCATTAAAACTATCTATTTAAAAACAAAAATGTTAATTATATTTGGTGAATAAATTTTAATTGCAACAAATAGACAATTATATTAGAAGGAAATGTTTGAATTCTTTATGTGTCAAGATAATATCATGCCAAGGATCGTGTTCTCCGTAATGGGGTCGAAAATAGGTTACACGACAATAGCAGATGTGCTCATTGTTCAGAAAACTTTTGTATTTGTTGAATAATTTTAATGTTCACAATTAATGCAATACATATTAAATAAAATCACATATAAATAAACTATTACAGACTCAAAGTAACTTACCAAGTGGTTTTTTCAGCAAGCATTAATCTTTGGATGTTAACAATGTTAAAAAAATAATACGTTATCATGCCGCTATATTTAGTTAAATTCAAGATTGTGATTGTTGGTTGTATTCATTGCATCATTTTGAATGATGATAATTGAGGATATGACGTCATCCAATTGTTTAAGTCTTTTGGAACATTTCGGCTTAAAAGATCCTAGAAACATATAAAGAAACTTGTATAAAATTAACGCTTGGATTAATACATGTATTCATTTTCTGATCGATGCTTGCTTTTTGTAAATCTATAGCTGTCCTTCACCCCTGAATTTCATAATACAATTTGAATAATAAAATCTAAGATCAAGTGTGTTTTATTATTAAATAAATAAATACATGGGCGAACTCCAGGAGACAACGGGTACAATGGCCTTCCCAAATTCGGATAAAACAGTGGGGAAATTATAAGAAATTAGTACAGTTTGAGTTTTTATTTGTGTAATATTTAGGGAGGATCAAACCCTCTGCCTCTTCAATCCCTACCCGCCCCCCACCCCAATCACCGAGCGCCCATACGCCCATGAATGAATGTAAACTCCATATATATTCTGGACATTTTTTGCTGTTCTAAAAATAATAATAATAAATTAAAAAAACACACTTCCAATAGCACGTCTATTTGTAAATGAGCTGAGGTGAGCCGACGTGATCACGTAGCTAGCATTGAGGTAAAAGAGGCAACTGCCTCGTCTGTTTTTTCCGACCATTCTTATACATGCGTGGTTCCATGGAGGGTGCACCCAGCGCACGCCCCCCTCCTAATTTTCTGGCATTGAATGTTTTTCCTGTGTAAACCCTTCGGCGCTCGAAAGGTCGGGCTTCGCCCTCCATAGTTGCAACCTCCCCTATTCACAGTTGCTGCTATTTCATCTTTAGGAATATAATTATGCTGACATAATATTGGATTGCCTATAATTTTACAAACGCTGAAAACGGTTTTAACGTAAACAGATCTTACAAAAGTTTACAAATACCCACATAGCAGAATGAACTTTATAAAAACAAAACATTTGGTACATCACTGTAGATAAAGTGAAAGTATCTTGGACAGCGTGAAACGAAAAAAGAAATTTGGAAGTGTTCATTAAAAATAAAATATAAAAAATAAAATTAAAATACGAACAAAGAAAAACAGCTAACTTTAGCAAATATAAAAAAAAAAAACTGTTTTACAAATTGTTTTCTTTTGTATTTTGTTTTAACTTTGTTTGAGCTAAAAATTGTGTATTTAAAACATTATTCAACGTAACTTTGAGGTAACCTAGGTAAAAACCACGTGAACCGACTTACAGTTACCACAGATTTCGAAATATTGTCCACTGCAGTGGGGCCTTCTTCAGATCTGCCTCGTCTGTTTTCAACCTCTGACTACAGGCTAGGCTGTAGTAAATGCTGTCAGCACTACATTTACAACTATCATATGGTTTTCCAGAGCTACTAATTTATTAATAGTATATGTACGTTAAATCAATGTCCAATTTATTGTTAATGATTTCAGACATGGCAGAAGCTGAATTATCGGTTCAGTCTGCTTGTAAACGAGCTGAGGCGAGCCGACCTGACGACGTACAAGACAACCGTTATGGCCTTCATCAACTCCATCATCTTCGCCAACGAGAATATCCGAGATAGAACAAGAATACGTAACGATTTTATTGGTATGAAACATTAAAATAAAATAATATAATATCAATTATAATATCAGATAATGATAGTTAATTATTGCTGGCTGTAATAGAAATGGTGCTCAAATAATTATTCGATCTACCGGACTGTATCATATTTTAGTACATGCAAATGTACACTACATTCTATATTAGTTATTTTCTTTTTTCTTAAATTATCGTCATCATCATCATCATTATTTTTATTATTATTATTATTATTACAGCTTTAAATATTCAGGAAGTGATCCACTCGATACGTGATGACCAGGATGAGGACTTGCACGTGCAGTGTGACGTTTTTGAGGAGGAGCTTAGCGCAGACGCAGACGCACTTGAGGAAATGAACAACCAATCAGTTGATCTCACAAAACCCGATGATCTCTTTAGAGCCATATTCAAACAGGTTACGAACGTTCAGTTAACCCATAGGCTGCGGAAGCGGGGGTGGGGGAGGGTGGTCTGGGACGATTTCTCTGTCCCTAAATTTTTTAATTTTTTTTTTGCATTTAAAAAATATTTTTTACTATACAAATTACCTAAACTTATAATATTGTTTCTTTCGCTGCAAATGTAACCTTTTGTAGCTTTTTCCGTTCCTATCTACTTTTCGCAATTATTGTGAAAAGCATGGAGACAACTTTGGGAGTGGTATGGGAGGGGGGGGGAAATAAGAGCCAGGTATAAACTCTATATTAGATTTTGGTTACAAGGCAGGCCCGTACGCAGGATTTTCTTTAGGCGGGTGGGTTGGTGAAGGCCCGAATTTTTTATTTTGGTTTTTAACCTGGACCGATTTCGGGGGGTGCGTTCGCACCAGTCGCACCCCCCCCCCCCCTCCCCGGTGTACGGACTTGCAATGGCAAACATTAATGTGTAAATAAAAAAGAAAGAAAGAAAAAAGCCCTCTCCCCGGTTCCTACGGTCATGATTGCTTTACAACTTCTGTGATCTCTGCTATCATAATATTATATGCAATAAAGAAATATATATAAAAGATCTTTTGCTGCTAATCGAAAAAAGTAACCGGAACAGATCCAAGAATTTTGAAAGAGGGGTTCAAAAGATAGTAATGAGAAATTTAATATTGAAAGAAGGGGGTCGTAAATAAGTTAAGATCTAATTATAACGGATAAAATAAAAAATGGTGGCCAAAGAGGGGATCAAGGCTGCGTTCTGGATGAAATTCCTAGCTAGACTAGTTTTTACACTTTATGTTAAAACTAATGAGAATGTTTGGAACCAGTGAAATTAATATGTAGCGACTGCGATGTTTAACCTGTCATGAACGCAAGGCTGGACACTGAATAGCCTTACTGGATGACCATGGTAGACTGACTATCTGGCATCAGCGGGTTTCTTGCTTCATTGCCGTGTTGAAAACAGTATGTCAGTCCACTGTCCATAAAAAGATTGAGTATATACTGCCAACAGGTCTCCCCAGCCCTCCATCCCTATTTCGAAATTCCTGGACTGCAAGTATATCTTGCATATATAACTACCTGGAATCAGTCACCGTGACAGCTACAACAGCCGTGTGGCAACTGTCGTCCAAAATGTAATTATTATGTGCACGAGATAGACAAAAACAACGATGACGGATCACAGTGCTTTAAAAACAAAACGGAAGGCATTCCATTTTATGAGTAATACAATTAAAGTTATAGCATGTCCAATAAGTTGACCTATTTAATAATAAAACAAATACAATCACACTCTTAAAAATATGTATTTTACTGTCATGCATTCATTCTAGTTGTGTTTCATTTTTTTTTTTTTTTTTTTTGTAAACATTTTTTTTTTGTTATTTAAAGATGATTTAAAGCAAAGAAAAAAATCACTGGCAAAACAGTATCATTTGGTCAGTGAGGACATATTTTTCTTCAAATGTATTATTATTATTATTATTATTTGTATGTGGGTCAATGACAACTTTGACCTATGAAAATGGTTATTTTCAAAACTGACATATTTAGCTTGATGTCATTATATATGTGGTTATTTTTGCTGGGTATGGTGAATCCTCAAGGTAATACAATTGTCTGTTGCTGTTCAAGGATATAAAAAATCCTCCAGAGACGTTAGGAAATAATTTCGAATGCACCTCGCCCCCTTCAATATGTCTATCATCCTGACTCTAATCTTGATCCTAATCTTCTAACTCTGACCCTAATCCTGAGTCTATACTTGACCGTAACCCTACATATAAAACGAAATTGGAAATGGGGAACGTAAGGACGACTTGTCAAATTTTTATTATCAGAATAAGATTTCTAATCTGGTTTTGATTATCTATAGGTAACAGTCTTCTTTTTTTTTGTTCTCTCGAAATTCCATTCCACCTGGAATCATTTATGGTTGACGTAATGTTGCTGACGACACGTCTTAGTTACGTCTTTTTAATGAAATTTATAATTTACAGGTTTGTGATTCACCAACAGGAGCTTCCCTGCTAGGCATACTGTACAGTCTTTACCAGATTGAACCAAACACTACACAGAGGTACGTCACTAATACTCTAAAGACTGAACAACTGAATTTCTGTAAGTCCTGATTCAGTATTCCCCTAACTACGACCGGAGACTAGAAAATTACAACCGAGGACTAGTGAACCAAGATCGGAGACAAGTGAACCACGATCGGAGACAACTGAACCACGATCGGAGACAAGTGAACCACGATCGGAGACAAGTGAACCACGACCAAGGACTAGTCGATATGTTAATGCTATTGTACTTAGTTAAGATTTTGTAGATTTGATTTGATGAACTGAGTGGATGTAAAATGTTTAAATAGTACATTTAAACTGTTTTAAAGGATTTAGAATAATTATATAATGTGTTTTGTGTGATTTTATAATCCTGTGTATTGTATGTATAATCGATTTATCTATAGAATCAAGAACTTGTTTTAGTTTGCAGTTAATATTCGTTTGTAACAGATTGCATAAATCAGCCAGTTTTGTCAGTCACAGATGTATTTTGTTTAGATAGAATCTATGGATATTTATAATACGTAATTTATAAAGCATAGTTCACTTCTGTTTTTAAGCGAATCTACGTGGATTGCAATAGAAAAATTCACCCAACAAGCTGTGGAAAACATGGCCAAAGCAGACACACTGATCTCAAATGGTGTTATACAGAATCGTATTGTTAAATGTGACAAAGACGTTCAAACAGATGAGTCTATGACAACATCTAGAGGCCTGTCACGCCACAGTGCTATTCTTGGACGTAAAGGTCAAGTTAACAATGCAACAACAGACGTACCACAACCGCCGCCACCTCCACCACTACCAGGATCAGGAATTCCCCCACCTCCTCCCCCACCTCCTGGTTCCAGTATACCACCTCCACCCCCGCTCATATCCTCACCTCCTCCTCCACCACCACCTCCCTTCCCAGGTATACCTCCACCTCCTCCACCGCCAGGGATGCCTCCACCTCCTCCCCCTCTTTCACCTCTATCTGGCTGTCCTCCACCCTTACCCCCACCTTCACCCGGTATGTCGTTAAATCACATCAGACAAGGACTCTCTCCTGCTAATGCTGCAGGACCCCAGTTGGAAGGAATAAAAACGCCAGAACCACATTGCAAGATGAAACATTTTGTCTGGAACAAGCTTCAACCTCAGACTGTGCACAGTAAGATGAATAGTAAAACTTTTAAAAGTGCAGTCAACCATAGTAGAGGGTATACTGTATGGTTTATAGTAAATCCTTTGCAGTCTAATGTTATATTTGTCTGACGTATTCTTTATATATTATTTTATAAAAAAAAGTTGCTGAAGTAAACGCTGATGATAAAGTCAAAAACATTTTATGTAATTATGTGTCTATTGAATTAGGCCCCAAAACCCATTAACTGACCTTTGAAAGTTAATAGTATGGTAAATATCAAATAAGGGAAGCAACTTCGTAATTCAAAGGATGCAAGAGTTATTTCCCTTAGATAAAATGACGTGAACGTTCTTATAATAGTTGATAATTATTGTTAATTTTTGTTGATTGATCACTTGAGATTTAATTGTGCTTTCTATTCATTGTCAACTTCGTTTATAGAAGCACAAGTCAAGATATTTGTCATAAATCTTGTTTTATCTTATATAATGTTAAAATTTTGAATTAGATTAGGTTTTGTACTATGGATTATTAATTTTATTTTTCTAGGAAATAGTGTTTGGGTAGATGTTCTGAAAATGAAAGATGAAGTTAAAGTTGAATACAACAAACTTGAAGAACTGTTTGCCCAGAAAACGCCAACAATTCCAGAAGTACAGGATGAGAAAGTTCTCAGACGACAGTCAACTAGTTTAGAGGTTTAGTTCTTTAGAGATTTATTACGCAAAGTATATAAATGCAACAAATATATGTGCATGTCTATGCTAAAACATTATATAGTGTTCGTAAATAAAACTAATATTGTAACTTTAATAGTATGCAATGCAGTGGATCAAACTGAATGTTTTTAATACTGGGAGGCACAGTTTTTTTTCATTTATTTAATATATATTCATGTATATACTAGTATGCAATTTAAGTTTACATTTGTGGTTATATGTTTTTGATATTCCAGATTACACTCCTTGATCCTAAGCGAAGTATGAACATCAACATTTTCCTGAAACAGTTCCGCAAGACGAACGAGCAGATTATAGAGATGATTAAAAACTGTGACTCACGTTCTATCGGAGTGGAGAAACTGAAAGGATTGCTGAAGATAATGCCTCAGCACGATGAGGTGACTATGAAGCTGTTGTGATCATATAGCAGTCTTGTGTTTTCCATTTACTGTTTTTTTCCTATTACAGAAGAAAGGTTTTAGTTAGAAACATATGTGGAATTTGTCATGTCATGTCATATTGTGTTGTGTGTCATGTTGTGTCATATCCAAGAATGGATTTTTTTAGAATGATAAAGAGAAAGTTCTTTAATTTCATAGTTTGTATTGGAAACACTATATTTTTAGTATCATTACCAAAGGGAGATAATCTACTCATCATTCATAACCTACATTGTGTTTCTCCTTCCAGGTAGATCTGATCCATAACTTTGACGGTGAGGTGAGCAGACTTGGGAATGCAGAGAAGTTTTTCTATCAGTTGATTCAGATCCCCATGTACAAGATCCGTGTGGAGGGGATGCTGCTGCGGGCAGACTTCAACTCTCAGCTTGGGTCATTCAGACCGAACATCCAGCTTCTCAACTCAATAAGCAGGACGCTTATGGACAACAAGTCTCTGAAGAGTTTTCTAAGATACGTGCTGCATGCCGGAAACTTCATTAATCAGGTAATTTTAATTACGGGAAATTAATTAATTGTCCGTACTGTTTATCTTGTCAGATAAAAAGTTCATGTTTTGCATTTGTAATCCAGAGCAAATTCTGAGGATTTCCCATTCAGAGGGAGCAGGTTGTTACTCATAGGTAGAGAGTATGCCCAAGGTGTGATATGTCATTAGATCAATTCGCTTTAGTGGATATACTGGCAATCAGTGTAACAAAGGCTGTGGTATATATGTCCTGTCTGTGGGAAGGTACATATAACAGACCCTTGCAATTATTCAAAAAGAATGACTGATGTGGCAGTTGCGGGTTTCTTCTGTGAACCATGTGTCACAAATATTTTGTGCTTGACATTTAACAGCTGCTGATTAACCAATGATGTTATTACCAGCCAGAGGAAAGGGCACATAATCAGTACAAATGATGAGTATGCAAATGCACCGGAGATGAGCAATATCACGGGAGGGTGTGCCATAGCCTCAGTGCTCACCCTGCTAGTCAACTTAGAAAACTTAGAAAACATTTCTTCATTTTCTGTATTACTTTGATTTTTAATTTGTTTATATATATATATTAACTTATTTGAGACACTTATATAAAGATGGCATGTTACTCTGCACTGCTGCTTCACCAAATCTGAACCCATTTGGGTTGATGCATTCATTAACTGACACCAAACAACTGAGATATTATGCTCATAAATGTGATAGCTGACATCTTTGCACCAGCTGATTGGAATCTGACCCTTTTGTAATTATATTTTTAAAGTTATATTGTTTGTATGTTATATAGGGTAGTAATGCTGGTAATTGCGTAGGCTTCAAGATCAGCTCTTTGAACAAGATGGTGATGATGAAGTCAAATGTACCAAGGATGACGCTGCTTCACCACCTCATTGAGACAATGGAACAAAAAAATAAGAATGCCTTGGTCTTCATCGACGAACTGCTTGAGTCATTGCAAAAAGCTTCCAGGTACATCTCTTTGATTGCCCACTTCTGTCAAGCAGTCGCATGGCTCACAGTCTCAGATTTAGGTCTCACAATAGAGAAATGCTTTGCTAATGAAACCCATGATAAATTATATAACTTTTTAAATTGTTATATTGTGAATATTACTGATAGAATGGGTTCTCACTGACACTATTGTGACATACAATATTAAAGATATTTTGTATGTTCATTTAATCTAAGCCTAAAATTGAGAACATTTATACAAGGCTAGAAATGCATATGCCTTTTTTTATTATTGAGTGTATCTGGATTATACATATATGTATTTCTGGATTAAAGAGATGAACATGCTCTGTATGGTTTAAGTCAGAAAATGCCTACCTGTTTTAAATGCTACGTTTAGTATTTTGACATTACTGTGATTGTAGAATACTTTGAGCGTGATATTATTTCAGGTTTAATCTGAATAACATTAAAGCAGAGTTCAAGCAGGTTAAGAACAATGTGGACAAACTGAAGAAACAGTTGGAGGGAACAGACAGTAACATTGCTGACAAGTTCCATGAATTTCTTGAGGTTAGTACAATTAGAATATATGTGCATGACTTCCAGCAATTCCCTCCAAAGATTTTTAAAAATACATATTATCCTGTTCCAGGGTTTCACGTTTATTAAGGCACGCAATCACACTCACGCCCCACCGCACCCGTAGATTTCGACCAAGGAGCGTGAATAATCACGCTCCAAAAATACCATAGAGTTTGGTAAGTCTCAGTTTTTGCGAAAATATCCGAATATAATTAGAATTGATCACATAAACAAATTTCATCGTTTTAAATTATCACAAATATTATAAATAAATCTTCAACTCGTGTAATTTTTGGAGAATTAGAGCGAAACAAATATTTAAAAAATGTCCGGCTTTGTCAATTAAATCGCCTGGTGGTCATCTCTGCGATAAACTTAATTTGGCGTAACACGTACAGATATCAGTGTAGTCAGGTATCGACTATTTTTGTTTCCAAAATGCGGATGGAAAATCCATTTAATTATTAAACTTCATACATTTTTAATATTTTAAACCAAGTTAACATGCTGCAGGTGAGGCAGTGTTGAATCACTACTTGCTTCATCATTTCACCACTAACATACATTTTTAGCCCGCTGCTGGTGGCATAACTTAATATTTGAGGGTATTGATGGCCCAATGTTTGGCCACCAGTGCCTATTCTATTATCTAACCATCATTCCCATACATGTTTTGTATTTATACAGGAAGCAGACAATGACCTTGGAGATGTTGAGGAGGCAATCGAGAGATTAACAAAATTAACTCAGCGTCTGGCTCACCACTTCTGTGAAAATGAGCAGAACTTTCACCTGGATGAATTCCTCGATTCATTCAGAGAGTTTTGTGAAAAAGCTAAGGCTTGTCAACAGGTATTATTTTATTTATATTTAGCACATAAAGGTAACAAAATAAACTCTTTAAACCAAGACCCAGCTTTTGTTTTAGTAATCTTTTCTTAGGCCTAAAAATAAAAGGCTTTCCCTATTTTCATCCATTTGCCAATTTTAGATTTAATTTATTGAAATATTAACCTTGTGTTTGTTTTAACATTTGTAAATTAAAAGTTAAACAAATGAAAATATCAAACATGGTTGGTAGCAGATACTTTTATGTATCACAATTGCTCATGCTTTATATATATACAGATCACAATTCATTGTTTATGACTATAAATCAACACTACTGGACTTTCAGTCTGAATACACCACAGACCCTTTTTCTTAGGTTGCCAGCAAACCCATAATTTATGTTTAACCTAAAATTTGTTTTGGTTTCTGCACTTTTTAATTAGAAGTTCTGCTGCAAATAACATTTCACACAAGTGATCATTTTAGTAAGGTTCATGAAATTAGAACATCTCTTAAAATCAGTTTCTGTAACATTTCTCTCACCCATATTGATGTAATGATATTTTTAATCATGCTGGTATGCTAGAAAATGTATGGTGATTCATACAATGTAAGTCTATCAGAGGTTCCTATTTAATTTAAGGAAATTCTCAACAACTGATGACAAAAACACCTTTTCTTTATATGAGCAACATAAACTTTTGCTAGTAATGTGTTGCTATTCTTACATATGGTGCAGTATTTCCATGGCAACTGTACTGAAGTCAAAGCATGTCTTTGTCTTTTTTCATTTTCATATTCATATTTGATTCAATAAAATGTAAATTACTATATTTTAAAATCATCTAATCTTGTTTGGTTTTTTTGTTGTTGAAGGAATTAGAATCTCGGAAACAGCAAGCAGAGAAGGCAGAAAGAAGACGGAGGACACAGGAAGAGTTAGCAGAGAGAAGAAGGAGTATGCTTTTTATTCATTTTATTATATTTATTAATTTATTTATTTTTATTCATTCATTCATTTATGTTGATTTATGTTGGTCAGTCCAAATTATTTTTACTCAAAATGTGTATAACATGGTTTAAGAATGTAGGGATAAGTGTGTGGAGTTTGGAGGATGGGGCCATATCTTTGTCCAAAAATAGCTTTAAAATTTGAATAAATTAATATTCATAATCTAAGAGAAATATATTTTATTACTTTTCTCAGGTTCTAATCGAGATTCTTTGACAGACGACAAGAAGATTGTGGATAATCTAGTGAATGAAATCAAAAGAGGAAAGGTTCTCCGCAGACTTTCACTGAAAAGAAAAACCAATATGGCTGTAAAGGAAATTGAAAACAGTAGACTGTAAGAGACTGGATTTGTTTATTTTCATGAGAGTGAAGTGGAGACAATTTTTAAATGTTTTCAAGTGTGTTTTTCATCGGTACAAACACTTCATGCCAGGGATTATCTCAAAGGTGACATTTTAAGGATAACCAGATTACATGATTTTATCAAGTGAGAGGAATATATCTTAACGGGAGAGCATGCATTTCAGAGCCTTAGCCTGGAAAGAATTCCAACCAAAGTAACTAATTAAATCAGCCTTCTAGTTAAATAAAAATAGTTAGGTATCTAAATATGACTCACAAAATACATAGATCATTAAAAATCTTTATTCAAGAGCCATTTTAAAAGATCAGTTGAATTAACTCATAGTTGGTGATATTAATTTATTCTGCAAATCAAACCAAGATGGCTGCTGCTATATGCTTAGACAGAGTTATGGCACTTGTTTGTTAAATGACTAATTTACATTTATGTTATAAATGTAATGTCTCTAAGTATAAATATATAGTTTTGTCTCTGTGATATTCAGATCATTATTAATGTTGTTAAACAAGATTACATATACTATTTTATCAATACTGATTTCCAGTTTTGTTGATATGCTATATAATAAATACTGTACAGTTTTAACATACATGTATACATATATGTACCACCACGTAGATAGTGCTTCCTGTACCAGAGTAATATATGTCTCATTGTTGTTTTATAATTTTGTTATGCTGAAATTAAAATTTTGGGTTTTTAATGATTTTCTTTGTTATGTTTCAAAGGCTGTGGAATGTGTTGTCCTGTCTCTCGGAAATTCACCTTTAAAAGACCTTTTGCTGCCAGCTGAAAAAGAGTTGATTATATGAAACACATAATAGCTGCTTAATAAAGATGTTTTTATTAGTTTATGATTGATAATTTGAATTACTTAAATTTGTTTAATCTCCACATTACAATTTGAGTTAACCCCTTTACTAGATATTCTCACATTTCAAGTTGAATTGATATATCAAAGGTTGAGGAATGTTTTAAGCCAATGGTTAATAAATCAATGTGCTCTTTAATTGTCATTAAACAAACAAATTAAATGTCATTAGAAAATAATATTTACAATATAAAATCAATATTAATTTTCTTTAACTACTGGAATTGTTTTCAAGTTTGGCTTGTAGGGCTATATGTATTAGTACTGTATTTTCAAGTTGTGATAATCCTATAATACAACAAAGACATTGACTTTTTATTATTATTTTATTTAACCACAATGCACATAAAGACCATAAAATATCTGTGATTATAGCTGGGCAAACTCAACCACACTTCAACAATAATTACAAACAACAAAACAAGAATGTTTCTTGGTCTACAATATTGATATTTCAATGACATTATTACAACAGTGGTTTAGTACAAGGCAAAACATTTTACTGGGTAACTGTTGAAGTGAAGTCAATCAGAAATTATTACAGCTAGGACAGGAGATGATACAGTTTATAAGACATCCGAGTGAAAAGGTTAAAACAGTTATGACAAGCTTAGCTATATAGAACAATCTGGGGAAGCTATACTACTCAAAAGAATTTAAGGGTCAAAGGAAATGTTTTGATCATTTTTGTCTGTCTTTTTAAGCCAGATAGGGTTAGAATATCCCACTTTGTGTTGTCTTTTCTACTATTGACATCACGCTATTATGGGACATGCAATAATTGCACTTATCTTTAGAAACATTTTAATTAACCCAGATTTTCGTTTCATGGATTTGAAGCAAGAACTTAGTCAAACTAAAATGACAACCTGCCTCGAAACACCCATTGTAGCACGTCATGCACCATTTGCATGTGTTTTGCATGAATGTCATTCCATGCATGCAAATTTTAGTAATAAAAGGGATGAGCATTTTCCTTTCATCATCACTTTAAATTTGAAGATAGTTCGATGACAACACAGCTTCCAAGACAGGGGAAGAGCCATTGGCTGGCCTAAAGATGGACAAACTCGGAGAACTGTGGCTATCAGTCTAAAAGTAAACCACGGCAGACTCTGGCAGAGGTTTAGGATAACTAATGCTATTTAAAATTGCCCCCATTCTGGAAGACTCCAACCAACAACAGTTTGTTTTACCCTTAACTTTTTTTTGAGTAGTATAAATACATTGTGTAATAGATGTTCTCTCAAAGCCAGTATAGTGCAGATATTCTCCAGATCCATGGGTCTACTCATGGCTAAATTGCTAGAAGAAACCCACCATACTAGTTTTATTCTTAATATTAAATGTGGGGGGAACCAGTCAATCTTTAAAATGTCTGCAAATCCTATTTGTACAGTCGTTTTGTTCTTTTTCAAACCCAGTTCTCTCCCTTAAAAAGTTCTTCCTCTTTCAGTGTTACTTGTTTCCCCTTCAGTGTTCATAAGTATGGAGATGGAATACTGCCATATAAACATTTATCGTAGTGGATAAAAGCAATTGTCATAAAATAACATGTAAAAGTTATTCATATCTATATTAATCCAATCTCCATTTAATATGGGCCCAAAACCTTGTCCTCTCTCACCCTCTCTTTCCTGAGTTCATAGTTTTTCAGAACTACATGTACATGCAGATTCTGTTGTCCAGTTTTGAACAGAAATGCTTATTTACAATTGTTGACATTTTCAATTGCATTTCCATCCAAGATCTGAAGGGTTTGCTTTTGAGAGCAAGACCCTGCAATCTGCTTGGAACAACAATGCATCAGTTTCCAACCAAAACTTTACAAGAAATGTTTCACAGGACCTTTCTATGAAAACCGAACTCTTCAGATCTTGGATTGAAATTAACTGAAAATGTCAACAACTGCAATTAGCTGGCTGATTATGCTGAAGCAGACTACTGAGGCACTGACAATTATGCATAGACCATATCTTGGTGGTACATTTACACAGTACAATAACTGGGACGGGCGAATTAAGACAGTAAGGTGAATACATACCAGGCAAATGTTATGCATAGACAGTGGTTTAGGAAACAGTTCATTATTCTGACATCAGACAATGACAATTATGGATATATTATCTAAATAGCATAGCTTTGGGGTTGGGGGTTGTCCAGTCACCCTTTTTTCAACACAGCTCTTTAAATTTGCCTGTTTTGGCATTAACTAACTCATAATGTCATATACAGTGTGAATGGGACCACCTATATAAAATCTGTTTGTACCCCCTCACCACAAATATAAAATCCTGTTACACCAATGTATCATCTAATTCTAAATTGTGATAACAGTAAAAGGAAGGCATTTTTAATAGTGGATTAAATCCTAAAGTTTCCAAAAAAAAGTTTCCCAAAATGCCTACATACATGCAACAGTAAATGTTTCTTCTTTCAAACTTTGTATCTTTAATACTATCTACATGCCTTAAAAATAAGGCAGTGTCAGAGGTGATACAAAATGTCAACCCCTAATTTTGGCTCGATCACCTTACAGACAATTATTGTAATTTAAACTTCTGATATCTGGATCTTATTCAATTGTTTTATCCACCAATTTACTGTTGGACTGATAAATAAACAGATAATTATAATGGAAATTGGTTTCAGTTTTATAAATGAAAACATAATCTCTGAATATTCTTAATAATCATTGGCACACTATTAAAGTTATGGAAATTTAATATAGATTATAGAAAAACTTTAAATCGCTTTACTCTTCCAATTTTCATTTTATTTGTTTGTTTTACAATTCCCCCTCTCCCAAAACAAAAAATAAATATTAGCTATAGGGGGTGTTTTCATCTTCCATAGTAAACAATAAGACACTTCTCACTAAGATGCACATATGCTTCATAGTTCTGTTACAATTTAAGCTAACATATAAAGCAAGTTTTTATAAATAATTCTTGAATTTATCACTGTAAATATTACTCAAAGTTACAAGACTAGTGAGCAAAATTAATATCTACTCAAAATCACAGTTACATTGTAGTAACAAATATAGACCACAATGATAATATGATAAATGCCTGCCCACAGCTATAATGATAAATATCTGCTCAAAATACAATTGAGTAAATTATATGTACTCAAAATATATAAATTATAATGACTGCTCAAAATTTACAATGATTATGTGGTAAATATACACTCAAAATTACATTAGATAAATACATGTATCTGCTCAAAATGACATGTTTAAAAAAAAAAAGTATTACAATAATTATAATTATTTATTGCACTAGTTGAATGGGGAACATAATTATTCATAAAATATTTAATATGCACACCATATCAACAAAGACTGAGTCTTCAATAAGCATATTTTTACATTTAGTGGCATAATTATTCCATTAAATTTTTTAAAAGGCATAATATATATTTGCTTTGGTAGCATGTGGAACTTTCACTGAAACAAAAATGTAAGATAAGGAATTTTAAATAAACATGACAGACCTCTACAATACAGGTGAGTGATGACTTTCAATCACCCAACACTTGTTTGAAAATGGAAAGTAGCCCGTGTTTGTATGTTTGTCTTTCATCATTTCATTATATTCAGTGTAATATGAAAATCAGCAAAACTGCTCTCTTCATTTGAAATTTCTTTCCTGGTGTGATTTTAAGGTGAGCAATGAATTGCTTTCCTGATCTTTATAATTGGAGAGGAGTGCATGGATTAAACAATATTATTATTACATTACATAAAATATCTGATATTGTAAACCCTAGCTGTTTTAAATATAAAGGAAATGCTTTGTTTCTTCAGATCATGGATCTGCCAATACACATTCAGACAAAAAAAAAATGAAAAGAAAATTCCAATTCTGCCAGTTTTTGTTAAATATTTTGGAAAAATTACAACTAAAATGTTGTCAATTTTTTTTTTTATAATTTAAAATAGAATTTATCAATGTGCTAGGATGTCATTGAACAATCATTCCTTTCCTTTACTAGTAGAGTAAGAACACATTACTGGGAAGATTTCTTGCCACAGGTGGAAGCCAGGACAGATCAGACATGAACCTTTATCATATTGATTTGTTACAAACACCTGTCTACAAATTACTTCACACACTGTGTTCAAGTTCCTTCAGATAGGTTCTATATCTTCAACAACAAATGAGATAGCAAGGTGATAAAACAGAGAAGTTGTTTGTAATAAAAAGATTTAGACCTATTTTTATGATGTTTATATTAAAACTAAAAATTAGACCTATTTTTTCTGATGTTTATAATAAAAAGAAAACTTAACTTAGACCTATTTTTTTGATGTTTGTAATACAGAATTTTTTTTAACTTAGTTCTAAAACATTTTCTCATGTTTGTAATACATAGAAAACTTAACTTAGGCCTAGTTATTTTTCTGATGTTTGTAATAGAGAGAAAATGTCAGTAAAACATATTGTTTTCTTGTTACATATTTTTAAAGCAAGATTCCCATATCACTGGATGGAATAAAAAAGAAATTGGTAATAACTTGTTTTTACTTGCAGAAAATTCAAATCCAAACATCAGCTGCATATGGCTTATTTGTTTAATTAAATAAGTCTTTAGGAACATGGTATTTGACAAAATATGTTAATTTCCTAGAATAAGTTTTTCATTTTTTATTTTGTAAAGCAAATAGTACTGGTTCAACTGGCATACCCCTCCACCCATCACAAATTTCCCATCTAACACCTTTTATATTTGCTTTCTTCCAATCCTGTCAGTGAATTTGATGCAGTTGCCCCCAAATATAAAATCCTGGCTATGCTATTGAGTGGTTCTAACCGAAAAAAACTAATAACAGACCACAATGTAATTTGTTGTTTTTTTACTTTTCAGGCAAAATGCCTGTCACCAGATCTGTAATGTTAAAAAGTAAAAAGGCTGACTTTACAAACACCTGTCCACAAATTACTTTACAAACCTGGTCAAGCTTCTTTAGAACTGTGTCTATGTTTTCATCAACAAAGCAGATGGGAAGGAGATCAACAAGAAATAGTTGGGTACAATATAGAGAAAGATGGTTAAAAAAACTATCAAATTGTTTATAGCTTACTGGAACCAGATTTATAAGCTTTCACATCTTTTGTGTAATTATATCAATAAAAGAAATCCTTTTTCTTTTTCTATTGGTTATACTAAATGATCAAATCTGGTTATTGAATGATGTGGTAAGCAAATGACAGTTCATTACTTCAGAACTATGTGGTTTTACACACAAATCCAAAGATAAAAACATTATTTTTCCTCTGCTCAAAGAATGTTCTATATCAGTTTGTGCCAGACATTAAAAACAAAGTTCCTGTCATTTCTTTCACTCCTATGCTCTTCTATTTCCTTGGGCCGTTGCCAGATATATTTTCTTATACTGTTATGGGTTGGGCTGTTTGGGATTCTAGAAAGCTTAGAGATGATGTGACCAATTTTAGTTGGCTGAATACTGTTACTGCAGTTACTCGTTCACCTTGATACAATGGTTTCCTTGGGTCTGTTACCACCTGACAATCCCTGGTAACATTGCCAATATTTAAAATTGTATTTGTAAACTTAATACAGTAGTCTGCTATCATCATCTGACAGTTCTAGGAGGCAGAATAGACAGTTTATCATTGCAGATAGTAATCGACTTTTAATAGTTCTATAACAATCTGCACATTTGTGGTGATAGAGAGTACATATTGACAGTTTGTCTTTGCAGATATTAGTAGACTTTAATAGTGGTTTGTAGAGTTCTATAACAATCTGCACATTTGTGGTGATAGAGAGTACATATTGACAGTTTGTCATTGCAGATATTAGTAGACTTTAATAGTGGTTTGTAGAGTTCTATAACAATCTGCACATTTGTGTTGATAGAGAATACATATTGACAGTTTGTCATTGCAGATATTAACAATTGTTTTTTTTTTAGAGTTCTATAACAATCTGCACATTTGTGGTGATAGAGAGTACATATTTACAGTTTGTCTTTTCAGATATTAGATTTTTAAACAATAGTTTGCCCTTCCACTACCACCATCTGACAGTCCTTGGAGACACAAAACAAAGACAGTTTGTAGACTGTACAATACCTGCCCATTCATAGTGAAAGAGAGTACACTAGATACAGAGAGTTGAGTTCTAAGGTGTTATCGGCAGGTTATGGAAACATACAGTTTGCACCTGGATTAAAACATAATTTGTATCATGTGTTTCATGTTCATGGGTTTCAGTAACCCCAGCCTACTACCAGGTGACAATGGCACTTCTAAGAATAATGCCAAGGATGTGAAAAACATCCAACCAGTGGGTGTATGTCAAGATTTTTAGTGTTTCATAGCACAAAGTTAAAACTAGGTTTCATTACTATATACATTACCTAACCCAGGAATGAGAAATTGACCCAAAGAATTTGTCATTGTAGATACATGTAGACTTTGAAGCAATATTATTCCTATCTGCCACCATCATTAGACATTCTTTATAAACAGATATCTAGTTTATCATTGCAAATGCTCTTAGCCTCTCTTTTCCATCCTTAGCAATGTAAAAATCATGTGGCTAATGCAGATCTTTCAATATGTGTCTTTGTGTCTCCTATTGTCCCTGGTGTTAGAGAGTTGAAAGCGTGGCACTGTAGCTACTTGTAGAATTTACTTTAATACAATGGTTTCCAGAGTCCGATAGCACTTCTAGAACATTTTTGGTGATGGACAAATTATGTAGTCCATACATAAGATCCTTCATTGTGTTTCTTCATATTGTTCATGGTTACAAAGAAGACAATTTTCAGTAAGATACTTGTATAATTTACTTTAATACAGTGATTTCCAGTCTGTTAGCACTTCCTGCATATTCTTGGTAAAGAACACACCACATAGTCCATGCATAAGATCCTCCAGTGTGTTTCTCCATATTGACAATGGTTACAAAGTAGAGAGTTTTCACTGCAGATACTTGTAGACTTTAATACAGTGATTTCCAGAGTCTGCAACCACCACTTGGCCATCCTTTGTGATGGAGAGTCCCTGTGGGCCATACAGAGGATCTGCCATTGTGTTCACATAGGACAGGAAAGATCCGCAGCTGTCAAACACCTGAAAAACATTACAAAAACTGTTATTTATTATTGTGTATTCATTACACACTTTACTGTCTAGTATCATCACCCAGAGACTTAAATCAGAGCCAAGCAGACAGCAAAAAAATCAACTTCTGTTTACATACAGTTTTTGAGTTGTCAGCTGCTTTATTAGAAATAAAATTTATAGTCTTGTATAAGGTTACAATCCACCTGATGTTCTATTTGTTCTGAGTACAGTAAATCTCATTAACGTGAGGAAAGAATATATGTATACTCATTTAATCAAGTATTAGACTGGACATAAAACCATAGTACATGAAGCCCATTTCACAAAAATATACTCAACCAAAAAAGAAAGTATGCATTTAATCAATAGTGATTTATTTCATAAACCACTTGATATTCAAAGTAGAAATTCTGGAATTACATAACCACACCATTTAGGAGGAGGTGTGTGTATGTGCAGTAATATAACAAGTTGTGCACATGTTTGCTGTCAATGGACCATTACTGTGACCATTAAAAAATATTTAATATTTCAACATGCATACTTTCTTTTTTTTGTTGGGTATATAACACATGTAACAATAAAATCTAAATCTTTAGGAGAATATATTGTTAGCTATAGTGTTTTCATACTTAACTTTGAAGAGATTATGAATCAAACATTTTTAAGATACCATTACTGTGTCAAATAGTATGAGTCTGACATAAATAGGAAGTGCCAAAAAAATAGAATGGAAATGTCTAGATGAAAAATTATAAAATGGTCCTTAACGTTTTTATGTTTAGGTATATTATTAACATATAATTAAGTGCATGTTAAACATACAGTCAAACCTTTCTATAACAGCGCAAAAGATATCAACTAAAACAGGCCATTAAAAGCAGGTGGCTTTTATATACAAGTTGAAATGCAGGTTGGTAATATGAAAGAACACATCTGAAGTGGCTTTTATAGACAAGAAGCTTTTATATATAGGTGACCATTAGACAAGTTTGGACTGTATGTGGCAATCTTTTTTGTGTAAATTATAACAACCACCTGCCCTTAAAGACATTTTAAATATGTCATTATTTATAAGAGCCACCAGCCCATAACAGGCTGTTGTTATAGACAGAGTTGACTGTTTAATGAATATTATTTTTTAAATCCAGTCAAGGAATGAATAGGTGATCTTTGAGGTCAGACAGATGGCTGTTTAATACAGATCATATTACAAATATATATTAAATTAGATGAAATTAGAGAATATACAGGTGTCCACTTAATAGAGGTGGTCACTCAAGTAGGCTTCACTAATTTCAGAAGCTTAAATTGCATCACATAAATATTTTTAAAATCAGTTTATAGAGTTTTAATATCTTCATAAAATAATAATACAAAGATAATAACAAGGATGTTGATATTAAAAACATATATAATGTATTACCTAGGACAAAATATGTTTAAAAAGATCATAAACTAACTACATTGCCTCCGTGGCGCAGTGGTTAAGCTATCGGACTCGAGGCTGGTAGGTACTGAGATCAAATCTCAGTCGAGGCATGGG
>JAULBS010078176.1:0-19749 GCA_032355785.1 Symmetromphalus regularis
AGTGCTCTACGGCTGGTTTATCAAAGGTCATGGCATGTACTGTCCTGTCAGTGAGATGGTGCATATAAAAGATCCCTTGCTGCTAATTTGAAAGTGTAGCCTATATGGCCGTGTGTTTCTTATGTAGACTATGTTGCAAATACCACTCTTTTCACTGCTAATATCTGCTGACTTGACTAACCAATGTGCTGGGGAGTTGTTAAACAAATAATCTATTCCTTCAATCTGGCTTGGAGCCGATATTGAAGTTAAAAATCTCAGGTCTTAAGTGGGATTTGAACCCAGTTCTTTCTAAGGCTGGTTCCTATGAAATTGTTAATCAGTGAACATGTCTGTTGTTTGTTTAAAAAGCTGAATGAGGTAATCGTCGTGTTAGTGCTAACAGAACAAGACATGTTCTAACACAAGACACAATTTCATTTGACTTAACATTTGATTATCTACAGTAGATAGATAATTGAATGGAATGCAGACCCATGAAAACCTCGTTAAACAGCCGGTAGCTAATTTATAGTCTTGATAGTCACTCATTTGATATCTATTCTGTTCAGTCAAGTGATCTGGTAGGCTAGCTGTAACAGCTCTGTAACATTGTCTACAACACAAAACAGTTGATTGTAGCTGATCACGCGGTAAAACATGACAAAGCAAATGGCATGTTGACCACAGTATTTGAGTTTTTGTATTTTTTTATTAACACCTTTCAAAAGGTGTGAGATGACTGGGTAGGGTGGACTTTCATTTTGTGATTCCCACGCTTTATGATTTGGTGTATCTAAGGTCTAGGATAAAGGTGTTTTGATGGCCAAAATTAAATGGGCGTGACCTGCCTTTGCTTAAAGTGAATAAGTGTAAGTAATAATAAGAATTTTCTCAACTGTCAAGGAAAATTGGTTTCATGTTTTTATGTAGAGACACGTGATGAAGTGTGGTGGCAACTCTTGCAATGAATGGATAGTATACTCAAACAAAAAAGAAAGTATGCATTCTGAAATATTTTTATTTCATAGGATGGTCACAGTAATGGGTCCATTGGCAGCAAACACTTGCACAACTTGTGATATTAATTCATACACACACCTCCTCCTAAATGGTGTGGTTATCTAATTCCAGAATTTCTGCCATGAATGCTGTCTGGTTTATGAAATAAATGACTATTGATTTCATTTTCAATTTTTTTTTTTTTTGGAGTATACATATGGAAATCTAGTTTGAATGTAGTTTTATGCACAATACCTTAAACAAAAAGAATTTACCTAAAACCTAATATTGAATCCTCAGGCTCTTGTACAGGGAGTAGGTAGTCAATACCTTCACCTGAATATAAAAGACCCCTTGCTGCTAATCAGAAAGAGTAGCCTATGTGGCAGCTGCATGTTTCATCTAAATAAATATGTCAGAATGACCATATGATTGATGTCCAGTAGCCGATGATAAGATAAAAATCAATGTGCTATAGAGGCGTCGTTAAATAAAACAAACTTTACTTTTTTTACTTCCACCTGTTTAAAGTGATGATTTTTTTTATTTTTATTAATAGTATACAAACAAAATGTCAGCTAATTAGGGTAAATTATGACAAAATCACTTTAAAGGGGTTAGTATTATAAACCAGATCCTGTTTGCTCATACATATGCTTGATCCTTAAAGAAGGATATTCTTACGTTATCCCATGCCTGATAATTTGTGAGATTTGTATGTCTGCAAATGACTGATGTACCAAATGTAATTAAATGTATATTTAATTGATTTAAATTAATAGTAAATCAATATTTTAATCTGCAAGATTTTGTAATGTAAATGATATAACTGATCTGATCTGTATCTTGTAATTATAACATGCTAAGATTGTTTGGCTTTAGTCAGCTAAAACAATGCAGACGTAAATCAATTTTACACTTGCTTTAATGTCTGCTTTTACATCTGCCAATTGCATGGGCTGTAAATTCCTGTACATATTATTATAAAATAAATTAGGTTTATAATTTATAAGAGGAACATAACTGTCTGTACCTGTATTATTAATCAATCATGGTTTTTCCCAGTGCTGTATTAACTCATGGTCAGGCCCCTGGACTTTGAGGTACTTCGGGTCCCTATCTGGTAACAGTGCCTCAGTAAAAAAACCTGACAGGCCCCTAATACCTGCGGGGTTCCTAGGCTTCAGCCTAGTCAGCTTTATGGATAACACAGCACTGGTTTTTCCTACCTTATGGTACAAATCAAAACACTTGAATATCATCAAAATATTACTTAAACATGATTATTGCAGATTTTGATTTGATTTTAAATTTAATAACATATAATTAAACATTTTCTGTCTGCTTTCATGTGCAAATTAAAAGATTTATATAGCTACGAATGCAACCAAAAAGAATATTTGCACTTTGAGATCACAGATACTGGGTTTTTTTTTTAGACCACAGCGTACAATAAAGATGGCCATGTTTACGTCTGCTTGGATCCATCTGCTGGAGTTGTTACATAATTATGTAATCAGTATTGGATGTTCTGCAGCAATGAAAGCACTGCATGTATAGATTGTTCTGATATTAGTTGCGAAATAGTAGTATGATACTAAATAAACAATTATACATAAAGCAAACAAACTGATGTATTTATTTCAAAGTATAAAACTATATTGTAATTTTATGGTTCAGAGTAAATGAAAAGTACAGTGTTGTTTTTCTTTATTGGCCAACTGCCGATACTTAACAGACCCTTTAGTTGTAATAACAACACTTTTAATTGAACATGTAAGTACTGTAGGAAATATTAGATTTATAATTTCTAAAACTACAAGAGGCACATAAATTCCTATACATGTATTATTATGTAAACATGCTTGAGTTCTGGCAGCCATCAAGTGTTCTTCACATTTACTTCTCATTCACTGATTTCCAGAGCCAAAGTGTTCATGACATGAATTATTTACTGTCTTTGTAATTAATTCCAGTCTTGTTATTGTCAGTAAGGGCAGACTAGGAGGGTGTTGTTGATTAGCAACAAGCAGTTTTTTTATGTTTACCTTGTCAAAAACAGGACAGTAAAGATATCGATATAGCAGTTGTGTAGATTTGGAATTGGAAATGATTGAATGAATAATGGTGGTCATATGACTCACTACTATTCGTTCAGTGCTCCACCATTGAGTTACCACCTACTTCATAACATTGTATCAAAACCTAATTTAATGTAGCATAATATTAAAATGAAAGGTTTGTTCATTTCATGATGCCCCCCTCCCCCCCAGTAAATTGTTTATTTAGTGGCAAAAAGTAAAGTTTTTTTTATTTAACAATGCCTCTAGAGAACATTGATTTTTATCTGATAATCGGCTATTGGACGTCAATCTTGTAGTCATTCTGATTTAGAGGAAACCTGCTGCCACATAGGCTACTTTTTCTAATCAGCATGGGGTCTTTTATATGCACCGTCCCACAGACAGGATATCACAGCACACACTACGGCCTTTGATGAACCAGTTGTGGCCACTGATTGGAACAGAAAATAGCAAAACCTGTTTTAATGTGGTATACTATTAAAATGAAAGGTTTGTTCATTTCATGATGCCCCAGCAAATTGTTTATTTAGTGGCAGTTAGGTGTCTAACATAATGTGTTTGTGACACATGGTCTTCAGTAGAAACCTGCTACCACCACATAGGCTACTTTTTTCCAAATAGCAGCAAAGGATCTATTATATTCACTTTTTCATAGACAGGAAGTTATATCATAGCTTTTGTTACACCATTTGTTGACCACTGTCTGGAATGTGGGATAGTCCAGTGGATCCACTAATGGGAATTGATCCAATGATCCATCACACCTTAGTCAGACACTTTCCTTCTGAGTTATGTCCCACCCACAGCCCAGTGTTGGACTCCCAATGGTTACATTGTTGGTCCACTAAATTATGAATGGCACGTGTCTTTGAATTCCAGGTATAATTAACAATGTCAAACGTGGATTCAGGATTTCTGAAAGGGGCATCCGTCCAAATGTGGATTTCTGAAAAGGGGGTGGTGTCCAAAAGTGATGAGTGAATAGAAATGGGAAAAAAAAGGCTAATTTTCACGTCCTTCCACTCGGAAAAGGCTAAAAAAAAATCAGGAAAAGGGGGTCTAACCCCCTGGATCCACTACTGAATGTAGCTATATACTAATGGTATCTGAGTGTTTGTAACGCTTGTGTAAATTGTCTTCTTGTTTTGATTTTGTCCTATGCTACCCACACTCCACCCCAACTCACACCAACCCCACCTATGTACCTGCATTCACTCACCCCACCAACTCAGCTACTGACAGTATTTATCTTCTTTATAAGCATATGGGAATTCTTTATAGCTGGAAGGCATTAAATATTTACTCAGCACAGTTGGAGAAAGTCCACCCTGTTAAATAATAGCAGACAGCAGTTTATATAACATTTATGTCAGTGTTGAGTAATCATTTCATTTGAAAATATAACATCTAGAGCATTTCTTTAATAAGCATGTTTTACTAGTATGGACTTGCTGTAACAAATGTGAATTGACTCGTGTTTCTGGGTGGATAGACTTGCAGTATTGTGTCGCATTGAGAAATACTTGATTGGAATTCCAGTCTTCTGTTGTGAGTCTGTGCTGTACGGAGATCAGTGGAGCTTTCATTGAGTGAGCACAAGATAGGCTTCATTATACAAGTACAGTACACTGTGGTAAATAAACACTCGGATAAGTCCTGCTTCTGGCGAAAGTTCAACATTACATTTCATTATACAAGTACAGTACACTGTGGTAAATAAACACTCGGATAAGTCTTGCTTCTGGCGAAAGTTCAACATTAGATTTCGTTATACAAGCACTGTACACTGTGGTAAATAAACACTCGGATAAGTCCTGCTTCTGGCGAAAGTCCAACATTAGATTTCGTTATACAAGCACTGTACACTGCAGTAAATAAACACTCGGATAAGTCCTGCTTCTGGAGAAAGTTCAACATTAGATTTCGTTATACAAGCATTGTACACTGTGGTAAATAAAGTGACAGATGTGAAGAAGTCCTTTTTCAAGAGGAAGCTGAACGTGAGATACTTCATTATAAAAGTTATTTCTACAGTACATGGCTGTAAATAAAGTGACAGACGAGGATAAGTCCTGTTTCTAGAGAAAGCTTGACATGAGATAGACTTCATTGTACAAGTACAGTACATTGCATTAAATAAAGTGACAGACGAGGATAAGTGCTGTTTCTAGAGAAAGTGACACATAGATAGACTTCATTGTACAAGTACAGTATATTGCAGTAAATAAAGTGACAGACGAAGATAAGTCCTGTTTCTAGAGAAAGCGACACATAGATAGACTTCATTGTACAAGTACAATAAATAAAGTGACAAGTTAGGATAAGTCCTGGTTCTAGCAAAAGTGACACATAGACTTCATTGTAAAAGATAATTTCTACAGTACGTAACGGTAAAAAAAATAGACACTCTTGATAGCCCTGCTTCTGGTGAAAGTTCGTCTGACCTGATCGCTAAGAGGAATGCTTTACCTGAAATATCTGGAGTGACGGAGAACTTCCAGTGTTATACTGAGTAGTATATTAAGTAGTCTTGTACAAGCATCAAGTGGTATGATGTGATTCCTTGTTGAAGTTTTCTGTGTGGTCACTGTGATGACGAGAAATACAGTTGGAATATAAGTAAAATGATTGATCAGATGAAACTGGTGTAGTCTCGTCCATGTGTCTATGCATGTAACAACATTTTGGATTGTGTGAAAGTAACAGTGTTAGATCATTTTTTTTAGGTAGTAATGGTTGTTTTTACATTTCTGACAGTCAACAAACTTAAGTTCTCATAATTTTAATTTGTAATTTTTTCTTTCTGATCCAAAATATTTTTTTTTTTTTTTAATATTTAAATTTTTATTATTTTTACTATATTATTTTTTTAATTTCATTTTATTATTTTTATGTACTACCAGTTGTTTCTAAATGTATGACAAAAAAAAAGTAAATTTTTAGTTTTCATAATTTTAGCCATAAAATTTTACTTTCTGTAATTTCTCCTAACTCATCTTGATGTTACCTTTCTCCTCCAATATGCACTTGCATTAGCTGTGTAGATGAAAAACATCTGTTTCTATAAGGACTGCAGAAAAAGGTATCTTTCTTCGGTGAAGTGAGAAAGAAATATGGTGTAAGCTGTACACCTTTGCTTTGAGCCAAGTCAGATGAGCTAGGAGGTGAGCCGGGCTAGACTAGGAAATTACAGCACCTGGTGTTGTATACGTTAAGTTTTGTTTTGTGAATACTACACACAATTACACCAGACAAAAACAGCTTCCATTCTTCATGGCTTAAAGTTTCAAACCGTGGTTCTTATAAACAGGAGTATATATTGTGCTGAAAACAGTGTAATGAATAAACAGGAGTATATATTGTGCTGAAATCAGTGTAATCACTAAACAGGAGTATATATTGTGCTGAAATCAGTGTTATCATTAAACAGGAGTATATATTGTGTTGAAATCAGTGTAATGAATAAACAGGAGTATATATCGTGCTGAAATCAGTGTAATGAATAAACAGGAGTATATATCGTGCTGAAATCAGTGTAATGAATAAACAGGAGTATATATTGTGCTGAAATCAGTGTAATGAAATAAGGATTTTCCTAAAGGAATATTTTGTCTGCCAGATGTTTGAGGTGTTTCAGCTTATTCACACAATGTCGCAAAACGGGAAGCCATTTCTGCAAGATGTTATCAATGTCATGAAAGGTAGAGTTTGTATATTTGTAACATATGGTGTAGGCAGTTGCGTTGTTGTTAATGAAGTTGTCAGCAGTTCTTATTTAATTATAAATTTACAGTCACCTCTCTTTGATAACAGCTAAGTTGGTTCACTATTTTATAAACCACAAAAAGTGAGAAAATTTCATGTTTGTTATAAAATATTTGATACGATCACCTGAATAATGAATAAACAGTGTTGCAGTTTCCTTAAAGAAATAATCCTTTCCTTTCATCAAAACACAAATCATAATTCATATTCTGTCTGTATTAGTTACTGTAGTGACTGATTTGTCTGTCTCAAGCTGAAGACAGTGGTTCAAAACTCACTGGAGACTGGCTCACATATTAACTACATGTCAGTATTTCCAAATGTTTGATATCCAATAGCCAATGCTCTAGTGATGTCATTAAACAAACAAAAGAATGAAAAAGAATTTTGTCTGTACATTGATGATAGCATCTTACACAAATAGCACTTTGGACTATTTTCTGTTCCAACCAGTAACTCAAAACTGGATCATAAAATGACATGGTATGTGCTGTCCTGTCTGAATATAATAGATCCATTGCTGCTTATCGGAAAGAGTGGCAGCAGCAGGTTTCCTCCCAAAAATATGTCATAATGACCATATGATTGACGTCCAGTAGCCGATGATAAGAATAAAATCAATGTGCTCTAGAGGTGTTGTTAAATAAAACAAACTTTACTTACAAAATAAATCAAGAAATTTAATTATAATAAAAACTTTAACATGTTTGAACCTCCCCACATAGTTTTATTTGAACATATTGTGTGAGTGAATGAACTGTGACTGAAAAATGAAAGTAGGGTTTGATATGTTAAGATAACAAACAGGCTTAGTAACCCAGTACATCCAGGCAAGTATTGTAATACTGTGTAGGTGGCCTGCTGTATTTAAATAGCTTTAAAACTAACACTGTTATTCTTCCGAACACAACGAGATTGATCTCCAGTAGCTCTCATCAATAGTGACAGTTGATCCCTCTACTTTGTATGATCATTTTAACTCATCCAATACCCACCATAAGAAATACTTTTATTACTATTTCATTCTAAGTTGGATATATGTATATTTTATTGTGTGTATAAAATGTGGTTTTACTGTGTTATTCAAAGCAAGCCTAACCTTTTTTTTTTTTTAAACTCCTCAATTTTGCCGTTTTGGCTATTTTCCATTCCAACCAGGGGTCAACAACTGGTTCATTAAAGGCCATGGTATGTGCTGTCCTGTCTTGGAAAGTGCATATAAAAGAACCCCTTACTGCTTATCCAAAAGAGTAACCTATGTGGTGACAGCAGGTTTCCTCTAAAGAAATGTCAGAATGACCATATGATACAATGTAGATGTCCAATAGCCAATGATAAGATTAAAATCAATGTGCTCTAGGGATGTCGTTAAATATAACAAACTTGACTTTCTCTTCTTTTTTTTTATCTTTATAAATGTATGCAAAATTTCACCTACATGTACTTTATGGGTGTATAGAGTAATACTTCAATACTGTTGTTCATTACTGGTTTAATTAAGGCTGTGTTGAAATCAGAATTAAAAACATTATTATGTTAAAAACTGTTCTGCCCTAGACAGTTCAAGGGACGTACCAGGCAAGTTTGTTAGGTACTGCACTCATGGGCTACTATAAAAACACACAATAATATCAGTATTCAGGAAAGGTAAACTTATTTTCCCCCACTCGAAGTGCCTATAAAAGATCCCTTGCTGCTAATCAAAAAGAGTATCCTCTGGGGTAAGAAAATGTTGCTGCCACTAACATTTGTTTTGGACAGATGGACCAGGAAGTAGTTCAGAATTAAAGCATCCAACTGAGGTGCACTGGGTCATTGGATCAATCCCTATCAGTTGACCCATTGAGCTTTTTCCAATTCCAGCCAGTGGTTCAGCAATGGAGTATTTAAAAAAATGATTTTGTTTGGTTTGTTTTGTTTAACGACACCATTAGAGCACATTGGTTTATTAATCATCAGTTGTTAGATATCAAACATTTGGTAAATTTGACATCTGAAGTGTGAACTAGCCTCCAACAGTTTTGAACCACTGTCTTCATCTTGAGAATTCTGTGTTTTTCCACTCGACCACAGAGGCTCACTCATGACTTGTGTAACAAAGCTCATGGTATGTGCTGTTCTCCCTGTGGTAAGGTAAATATAAAAGATAGTTTAATACTAAACAGAAATAGAGTAATCTATGTGGCAGTAGCAGGTTTCCTCCGAAGACCAGTAAGTCACAAATTTTATGAGAATTGTCGTATAATAGGCACTGTGAGCCTCTGTGGTCTAATGGTAGAATGTAGAACGTCAAACTCTCAAGCTGATGAGTGGTTAAAAATCATTTGGAGGCTGCCTCACATTTGACTATATGTCAAAATAACCAAATGTTTGACATCCAGTAGCTGATGATTAATAAATCAATGTGCTCTAAAGGAGTCATTAAGTAAAACAAACCAAAAAAAAAAAAGATTAACCAATGTGTTGAGGTGTTGTTAAAACTTTTTGTTTTTGTTTTTTGTTGTTGTCTTGAATAGAGCATTATAAATAAAGCAGTTTGGCTATACTGCCAGTGTGATACATACCTAAAGTTTGATTCTATCTATAATGTGTTGTATATCAGACAGACCTCAAACTCTGGTTGTGATCACATTTCTAGTTGAGTAATGTTTAAATAGCTCAATTTAACACACATGTCTGTAACACCTTTATACAGACACCTTTATGTCTCCGCTGCAGACGGCTATAAAAATAAACCATGCAGCAAAACATTTATGATCTGTTTTTACAGGCATCTTGTTACTTAAAGAAGACATTTTCCGTTTTTGTGTATGTGGTGTAGGTTAGTTGTATTCAAATAACTTTCTTTTTTTTTGGGGGGGGGGGGAGTGGAAGTAGGTCAAATGGTAGATTGTCTGCTTGTGAAGTGGTTGGTCATTGGATCGATCCTTTTCAGTGGACCCATTTGTAATTTTGTCTCTTTTCCATCCCAGCCAGTGGTTCATAGCTGGTTCATCAAAGGCCATGGTATGTGTTGTCCTGTCTGTGGGACAGTGCATATAAAAGACCCCTTACGCTTATCGGAAAGAGTAGCCTATGTGGCAGAAGTCAGTTTTCTCTAAATAAATATGTCAGAACAACCATATAATTGACATCCTGTAACCAATGATAAGATAAAAATCTATGTGCTCTAGAGGAATCATTAAATAAAACAAACTTTTTTTAAAAACAACTGATCCCAGTGGTATAGTGGTCATGCTATCACTCTCTGCTAGTTGGTACTAGGATCAAATCTCAGTTGAGACATGCAATTTCTAATCCTACCTAGCAGTAAGCTGAGTTGTGTGCCCAGGACAGCGTGCTTGAACCTTAATTTGATATAAGTACAACCATGAGTGTCTTAGACTTAATAGTTTAGAAATAAATCATATACATTTTATTTACAGTCATATCTAGTTGGCTCAAACACCCTTGGTGCCCCAAACATTATTCAACCAAGCTAGTTCGACCAAAGCATTCAGTCAGTATTAGATATTTCTGTGACTGCATAATGAAACCACAGTTGAATAAGACACTGGATATGTACAATATGCAATACAATAAATAAACAAATGACAAAATTTTATGATTTATTGAACCCCCAAAACATCAGGATTATTTTTCTAGATCGAGTGTAGCCATGATGTACTATATTTTATTCACATATAGATGGAATCTGCAAAACATCATTTTTATTTTTGTTTCTATTTTGTTTCAGAACTGCACAAGCAGCATCGCAAAAAGGTTGATGACATGACTGGTAGATTTGAGAGCATCAAAGTGGCACTTGGGGTAAGTGAGAATTTAAACATGATTTTCACATTCAGCAAGCTGAATTGGTGAAACTAAGTAATGTGTATGTACAGCTATACTTTAAGTTAAAAATCATTAACATTTAAAATGGGTGCAAGCCAAACACAACGGAAAATAAGCCAAACTGCAAATGGGTACACTGAAAAGGATCGATCTGACGACTCTGCATCCTGTAATCACTTATGATTAGGCACAGGCGTATCATTGTCTGAAATCTATTTATCCTGCTGCTTGCACATCTGTATTCATCTTCATATACTTTACTGCATTTTGATCCATATTGTTTTTATCTTTCATTTATGTATCAAAATTAGAATCAATCTTTGCCATTCTACATTTCTGTAAGTTTCAGATCAGTATTGTGTTTTCAGATACACTATAACTCCTCACATTTCACTACAGTAATGTTTTATAGAAACTCATAGAAGTGGTTTGCAGGAATATTGTATTAACATTGCAGCCATTTAAATATTGGAGAGTTAACACTGAATAAGAATGCTATCAGTCATTTGAAGGGCATCAACAAAAAACAACCTCAACTGCACCAGCATTGCTTATGCAGTAAGCTAATTTTTCTTGAAAATTCTGTTGCATTTCCACAGGAAAAGAATTTAGTGATCCTGTTATATTTTCTGAATTTAGAGAGCGACACTATTCACACCATACATTAATCATTTGTCCAGTTTTAAGTGTTAAATAATTAAATAAACATTGTTGAATTGCAGGAGAAGGTAGAGATGATGAGGTCAGAGTGTGAGGAGAACCGGAGACGTGCTAAAGCCAGTGAGGAGGCTCTCCTCCGAGACTCCGACGTACGAGTCCAGGTGAGTCAGTTCATTAAAGTCAGTTACACTGGTCTCTGCAAACCATGCTGGGCCACCAGTCTAGTGATTAGTTTGTCTCTTATTCTGTGTTTTAGACTTTTATATACAGTCCACTTCAGTGTATTTACAGCTTTGATGAAAGAAGTATTGTGTCAGAAATATTGGCCCGAGTTTACCAGAATTTAGTCTTAAAACGACCATTTTGATATGTGCACCAGATGTTTATTATGTACTTAGTCTGTGTTTGTTGGTACACATTTTTAATTGGGCAACAAATTTGATTATAACCTTAGCAGGTTTCTTTTATAGACCATTAATCACAGAATACAATATGTCCGATATCTAATAGCTGCTGAATAAACAATGTGCTAGGGTGTCATTAAACAAACAATTCCTTTGTTTAAAAATTTGCTCAATTGTTTATTAAAACTGACATTTCATGTAATAAAATTGCCATAGAAACAGCATAACAATAAGGTTTGACACATGTAAATATTATTTTTGTTATTTTTTATATATTTCAGCTTGCTGTGCAGCCTTACCAAAATCTGCCTAAAGAAATTGAGAGTTTAAAAACTGTCATTGAGATGCGAAATGAAGAGATACAAAAACTTCGCTGTAAAAACATTGAACTTGAAAAACATGTAAGTTATTTCTGTGCACATCCTGCATACTGATGAAATTAAACTGTCTATAGGTGCACATCCTGCATACTGATGAAATTAAACTGTCTATAGGTGAACATTCTGCATACTGATGAAATTAAACTGTCTATAGGTGAACATCCTGCATACTGATGAAATTACACTGTCTATAGGTGAACATCCTGCATACTTATGAAATTAAACACAAATTTACAAACAATATAATCTTAGTTGATTTTCATGGTTAGGAAAACAACACATAATAATGTTATAAACAGTGGTTTTTGAGCTGTTCTCATGGTGGAAAACAAAACGCAAGATTGCTTACTTTTGATTAAGAGTATCCTATGTGGAGTTGATGTATTTCCATTTTTCTACTAAACAAGACAGCTCTTTTCAAGCCAAGTCAGAAGTAATACCATTTTATTGGATGTATCAAGATCACCTTGCATAGTTATGTTGTTTGTTGCATGTGTCATCACAGACTATAAATACATGAAAACCCAGTCAGCTACCTTATTTCTTCTAATAAGCACCAGATCTCAAAAAAAAAAAGCTGGCTTTTGAAAGAAATAAACACTAGGTTTTCTATAAATGCAGAGTTAAATTTAAAAACCTATAATTTTTTAAAACATTTAATTTCTAAAAGTTGCTTGTAAAAATAAGTACTTTGTCTGAAGGAAAGAAATGCCTGGACATTTATTAGAAGCTGTTGAAACAAATTCTGTGAGGTGCAGCATCTAGGTTTTAACCAGATCATTATAACTTTTTTAACCACTAAGCCACTTTAAATTTAAACATAAACCACTTTTTTCCCTAGAATATCTGTTTACAGGTACTGTACATGTTGTTGGCACGTTGCCAACAAAGAGTTCAGATGAAAGTACATTATAAATGTACAGTGATTTAAATAGCAATAAGTTAGAAATAGAATGTTCCACGTAGGTTGGATCACGACTGAAAGATGTATGGTAATGAAAAGTTATCCTGGTTATTGAATGGCAATTCACAATCTTTGTTATAGTCAGGAAGTGTCATTACATGCTTGAATGAATGCATTCAGTCTCGTATTACACTTTCATGCAGTCTGTGTTATTATATTTTATGAATACCTGTAAGCCATGACTGCAAGTAACTCATTTGTGTTGTCTTTCAGCTTGAAGAGTTACCCATAGTGCAAGAGAGGCTTGCTTCATATCAACAAAAAGTAGAAAACTTGGAGGCCATTGTAGACATAAAATCTGATCATGAAAGGTAAATTACTTTGACTGGTTTGAGATGAGTCCTTGGTTATACTGAGATTTGTAAAGGCCCTACTTGTGTTTTCTGTAAGATTACAATGAGTTTTCTTAGAGAACATTATCTTAGAACTTTGCAACTCCAGTTACTATTGTTCATATTTTACCTCAGAAAAACAACCAGTTGTCCACAACTGGTTCATCTAAAGCCATGATATGTGCTGTCCTGTCTGTGGGACAGTGCATATAAAAGACCTCTTGCTGCTTATTGGAAGTAGTGGGTTTCCTCTAAAGGAATATGTCAGATTGACCATGTTTGATGTCCAATAGCCAGTGATAGATAAAAATCAATGTGCTCTAGAGGCGTCGTTAAATAAAAAAAAAATTACATGACCTCAGAAACAGAAAATTGTGTTATTAATTAAAATAATGAACATTACTATCATTAACTATGTTTTTGTTAGTCAGTAATCAATCTTTCAGAAAACATTAATATTTCTGTCATATTTCTTACTGGATCTAATTAAGAACATTTGGTTTGAGCAGAATTTAAGTTCTTTATTTGTATATTACCTAATGAATGATTATTTGTATGTATATATGGCTTGTATATATTGTTTGTGTATTAAATTTTAATAAATTATACATATTGAAGGAAAACCAGAATAAATGCAGATATGAATAATGTAATTTTTGATTCAAATATGGTTTTGTATATGATTATAACAAGAAAAATGCTTAAATAGAAACATTTATGTGTTCACATAAAAAACAAATTGTTTTTATTAATTTATAGGCAGCTTCATGGCAAGTGTCAGAACCTGATGAAAAAGTATGACAAAGAGAGCAAAACCAACAAAAGATTATCCATGGATTATGAAGAACTTATGTGGAAGATTGGTCAGGAATCGGGATCCACAGAGAACTTGTATCACCGACAGATAAGTCGGTCTCCTCCTAGCAGTGGAAAGTCATCACCAGACCCCGTCAAAAGAGGCATGTCTCCAATAGTAAGTGATGCTGATCATACACCTCAAAGATCTAGAAGATCGTGTGGTGATGAATACGAACAGAGGCTGAAGCGTCGGTCAGGAACATTCATTGTTGTGCCAAAAAGATCATCACCATCTGGCATTCCTCAACCCAAACGACATTCTCCAGCCAGTGTGGAATCCAGTTCACCTCGATCTGAAATCTCTGATACAAGTTCTCATTCTGTGTCGGCAACAGAGTTGTCTTCCCAGAATACCAGTTTTCAGTCTGTCTCTGGCACTGAGGTATCATCCTCGGACACTAGTGCCCAGTCTGTCTCATGTGAAATGCTGCCTTCTGAAGCAAACCAGCAGCCTGTGTCTCAGTCAACAGAGGATTGTGTATTCGAGGATGTGCAAAACACTGACACTGTAAAGGATGTCTCTTTAAACATTTGTGCCACCTTTTCCAATGATGCAGAATCAAAAACCACAGTTGGAGGATCATCACTTCCAGATGATGATGGTGGGCCATCACCTCTACATGATGGAGAAACATCAATATCATATGACGGAGGACCATCGGCTAATGATGGAGGACCATCACCTACAATTGATGCATCATCTTCAGAATCAGCTGAGCCATCTTCTAATGATGGAAAACCATCATCAACAGTTGATGCATCATCTTCAGAATCAGCTGGGCCATCTTCTTATGATAGAGAACCATCATCAACAGTTGATGCATCATCTTCAGAATCAGCTGGACCATCTGCTAATGATAGAGAACCATCATCCACAGTTGATGCATCTATTTCAGAATTATCTGTACCATCTTCTAATGATAGAAAACCATCATCCACAGTTGATGCATCTATTTTGGAATCAGCTGTACCATCTCCTAATGACAGAAAACCATCATCCACAGTTGATGCATCTATTTCGGAATCAGCTGTACCATCTCCAAATGATAGAAAACCATCATCCACAGTTGATGCATCTATTTTGGAATCAGCTGTACCATCTCCAAATGACAGAAAACCATCATCCACAGTTGATGTTTCACCTTCAGAATCAGCTAGAGTATCTCCTAATAACACAGTACCATCATTTACAGTTGTTGCATCACCATTAGTATCTGCTCCACCTAATACAGAACCAGTACCTTCACACACTGAAGAATCACCTTCACATGATGGCAAACCAATAGCTACAAAGGATGGAGGAAAATCATCAAAGCATAAAACTGTGCAAGAATCTGATGTGTAAATGAACAAGATGAATATATAGGTGTTGACCTGAAACAAACGGAACTGCATTTGAATGTTTGGTATCTTACAGTAATCAACGTTCTTCAGCAATTGTATGATGAAAGGTCTGTTTCTAATTTGAGAGGGTTGAAATGAGTGATATTTGAAGCCGTTTTTTTTGTTAATTTGCAAGACATGGACATTCTGAAAACAACCTTCATTTATGCTTATCAATTGAAGTTGTATGTGCTGCGTGCAGAACACTTATCTTCAATCAGTGTTTGATTAGTGCTTATCTTATCTGCAGTCACATTTCTTTGTTTCTCTCTACATGGTGTTAAAAATGATTAAATACTGCCAAGAGTGTGATTATATATGTATGATAAGTAAAGTTTATTTAGAGAAGAAATATGTGTATGTAAATGATGACTTTATCTGGATTGTTTGACATTCAGTGACTTTGAATTATAACCATTGATTGCTTCACTTTATCTTGAGCATTCTGCATGTAAAAGCACAGCTACAATAATAGTATTTTCAGTTCAGGGAAGAAATGCTTGCACCATCTATTGAGCAAAAACCACAATTTAATATCAAATTGTAAATTAAATTTTCACTTTATACTAGTTTGTAGGGGTCTTTGCAAACTTTGCTCCTCCAATATTTATCTTCTTTGTAACATAGTTGGTGTATATACATGGCTGTTTGCCATTTTGTAGATGTATTACTTCAGTCATAAGCACCATATCATTATTAACAATAACATTAAAAGTCATTAGAAATAAGAAAACTGCTGGCCTAGGTAGGTAACAAAGTAAGTAACAAAAGTTGTTCTTTTATAAATGTATGTATTTACAGTGCCCAAGAAGTAATAAAAGTATGTTACAAGTTATTGATAGGGGTCATGGCACACTTCAAGGTCATGTATTCTTTTGTCTTTGAACTCCCCAATAAAGCCAAACAAAATAATAACCTTGATTCAGGTCACATGGATGATGAAAATTAAAGTAGGTAGGCATAACAATTTATTTTATTTTTTTCTGAAGTTTAATTTTTGAATTGTTCCTGGAGCAAATGTGGGCTCATTACTGTAAATGATCTTCCATGGTTGACATGTTTACAAGATCCACAGCAATGCTTTTCTTTACGGGACATCTTTTATTTTAACAGCCACTAACTGCTGATAAAAAGTTATGGGGTCAGCGATTTTGACGGAATATGATCAGTCGGTAGTGTACAATTTTTTTTTTCTCACCTTTTATAAAATTGTCTGTTGTTGCATTTTATAGGCTTTGAAAACTATGGTCAGTTGGGTGATTTGAACCAAGTGTATTTTTTTATTTGGCCTAAGACAAGGTCATAGAAAGTGTAAAGGCCATTTGGTGTTGGGCCTGATCAGTACTTGGCTAACAAAATTTTGTTGGTCAAATCCTAGATCCACCAAAGTCTTAACAATAATTTATTTCTAGCTGCAGACCTGCAAGTTAATGTAACCCACAAAGCATTAGATAAAGTAAAAAGATCACATTTAGAAGAGGTTGGTAATGAGCCAGTTTGTTAAAGAAAGTTTCTAACATGCAGGTATTGTCTCATAGAAACCAGGTACAGATGCAGGATTTCAGAAAGGGGGGTGGTCCAAATGTGGATTTTGTGAAAGGGGGAGGTCCAAATGTGATGAGTGAATAGGATTGGGGAAAAAATGGTTAATTTTCACGTCCTTCCACTTTGGGGATGGGGGGGGGTTAAAAAAAATATATATATATTGGATCCCCCTGGGTCCGCTACTGAAAACAGAAAACAAAGTTGGTGCTAGTTGAGCTTGAAGGAAATCCAGTGAATGTCTTTCAAACGTGTTGAACCACAATCTACCATAGCAAACAGTGTGGTTATCATACATACTGCTTTCTCTGTCAGGCAGCATCTCATTCTAACATTATTGAGGGTTTGTGAATTTTACAAACTAATCATGCAAATCACTGCTTCACAACCAAAACAGTGTAAGTTGGTGTAGCAGAAAATGGAGAAAAAGGCCAAAAATTGTTTCTCACCTAGACACAAATTTTCTGTGGAATATTTTTTGATTGCAAGATAAATAAGGGATAGCTTTAGAAACCTATATAACCCTTTGTGCACCAGATGCAGCTCACTCATGGGCAATCAGTAATACCAGTAAGTGCCAAACCCAGACTTACACCCTTTTGGTTCTGAAGCACCACTCACTGAACAAGTTTTTTTTGTTTTTATGTAAAGCTAATGAGAAACTAAATTTTTAAATACACATTATTTATTAAATATTACAGCTTGATAGCTGCAACAATGTTAATGCTTGTCCAGTTATGGAATAGTATATATGATATTATTTCAGAACAGTGCATATAGTGGTTACAAACAGATATAAATATGTTAACTTGTAATGATTTCAAGAAATAAACCAGATGCTTTTGTAATTATTTTTAATTTTAAAGAGAATGATGCATACATGTATGTTTGGATATACATTAAAAACAGTACATTTTTTATTATACACCATTTTCAAAAATGTTAACAATAAATTCGATGAATAATGAAATAAAGAAAAACTGGTATCCATTTTAGTTTTACGTGTTGAAGACAGATTATGCATTTTCATTTGTAATCTCATTCTCCATTGAAACCACTATATTTGTAAATAAATATATATATGTGTGTGTACATTTGAAATTCATTTTCATATATCATTTTCAAAGGGGTAGCCAGAAATGTATACATTGTAAGCACAAAATATGATAGTACCAGATCTGGTAATAAAAAAAGTGCGTGTTATAAAAGATTGAGTATGGAAAAAATATGATGCAGAGAGAAATTGTTTGCATGTGCTTACAGTGTGACAGTGTAGTTACAACCCTGATTTCCAAATGTATCGTCTTTGACATGAACAGTAAATAGGACATGATTCTTAAAATTGAAACTTGTTTAGACTGTGTCAGTAGTAAAGATCTTGGTTTAATTACAGTATTCTGGACCTAATAGCGAGCTAGATTAATTTGTATGCTTCATGTTTAAGCTAATGAGAGTTTGTAACCAATGGAATTGCTACATAGCAACCACAAAAGCTAGCTTGTTCTGAATGCAAGGCTTGTTTACCATCCCATTTTGCATAGATTAGCATAATCAGTTTAAAATTTCAATCTATTTTAATCATATGAGAAAAATACATATTGATTTTGATGTTTAATTTGAATCACATTACCAAACCCGATTTTATGCACTTTGACTTGCAATTTAAAAAGTTAAAAGGTTGAAGTATTCATCGGTTACATTTTCATATAATTATAGTTCATTTTAAATGTCTACATGATTCATCAATTTCAGTCAGATTCTTGCACTTCATCTTAAAAGTTACTTTATATTATTCCAGCACTTTCATCTTAGGCACCAACCACATATTATTAATTTTGTGAACTTCACCTTAAATGAAACACTTCATAGTGATTCCAGCACTTTGTCTTTACTATGTACATATCACATCAATTCCAGAACTTCATTGATGTACACCTCTTTGATGTTTTGCTAGATGATTTGATCATTGTCATATTTTGTGTATTTATATTTCCAGTAGACCTGTTGTTTAAATAAGTATGTATTATATTAAAATGTGTCTTTACCGGTACTTTGTTCTGTTAAGATAGTAGTAGAATTTGTCATTAATTTATATACAAAATAAATTAAAACAAATGTTACGGTTGTATAATGGGACAGTGGGGATGAACAGTTAGAAATTTTAAACAAAATATTTCAATGTTTTCACCAACTGCTGCTGATAAAATTGACTAAGACTAGATTTATCACTTTTTATCAACTGTATTTTCTTATGACCAACTTCAATCATAATGTGTTAAACAATTTTGAAAACTCATATTCACTATAGTACTGTATGCTTGGGTCAACATAAATAATGAAAAACATTTTTTACCTGTGTTTCCTATTACATGCTAAAAAAAATAAGGTCAGTATGTCAATGGATTATTTAGGTGTTTGTTTTTTAATTCATGGAAATGTGTGAAGTAAAGTAATTAATGTTTTTCTTTTCACATAATTATGATCATGTTTAGAGTTTATCATACATTTATTAAAAAGGCAGTCTAAAAGACTTTTGAATGATCAAATACAGTTCCAGTGTTA